>VZTM01038575.1:18140-31231 GCA_013400555.1 Jacana jacana | reverse complement strand
ATATTTCGTTATTCAGAAATTATCTATGGAATCATCTCCATGAATTACTATTACCTACCCCTTCTGCCTGAATAGATAGTTGCTCTTATTTGGCATTGGAAGTTCCAGCTGGTTTGATTGGCATGTAGCTCACACAGCACATCTCCCTGCCTCCTCTGAGCATGGGCATTTATTTGGAACTCAAACAATTACACATTTTAATCTCAAACCTGAATCAATTGTTTGTTTTCTGTGAACATGGTAGACTGTTTCCTTGCAAGCAGTAAGCATTCATACTTTGGTGCAAGCTGTACAGCTGTATTGACAGAGCTCTAGATGCAAAAACGTGGATTCCAGGCCTGAGGCAGGTGATAACCTCTCAATACTCAAGTACCACCTGCATCAGAGCTTCTTCCTTTAGAAGCCACTAACAGCAGGTAACAAGAAGTGGGCTGTAGAGGACCCAGGTATTATTAAACTCATGCAATAACTACAAAACTGTAAATGTTAATAAGAGTTCTGTGCCATATTTACCCCAGACCTTCAACATAGGTACACTGTTTACCTCAAACCCTCCTGTCCTTCCATGACTAAAGTCAATCAAACTCTAGATTAGCTGTGCAGAGGGTTGGGCAGCCCAGAGGATTTAAACACATGACTGTTTCCAACGTAATGTAGCAGATGTTGGTATACTCTTCAAAAAAGTATGTCTTGTTTTCATGTTTTGAGGTGCTTTTAGTTTTCCAAGATTTTTAATTGGATACTTACTTAGCTCGTTTACAGAGAGCACTTGTCAAACATCTGGTCTAAACTTCTTAAAGCTTTATTTCCAGATGTGATGTCTTCAATCTGCTGGCAGTAACATCCAAAGGAAGTCTTTGAAGTTTGCACCATCATTCTGGATTGTAGTTTAGAGAAGCCCTTGATTTCTGTGTTAGGAACTTGACAGAGGAGGTAGGTATTTGGCTTCTTTTTTCTTTAGGAAAGAATTCCCCTCATGACAGACTTTGTTAGACTGTTTGGAAAGTAAGGAGAGCTGCTGAGCTGTACTATGGTTGTTCGGGATAACCTGTGTTCTAATCAGCCACTCTTCTAATGCGATTGTAATATGAATCCCACAAAGCTATTCCTAGGAAAAAAAAATAAGAAGATAAAAAAGTTCTATGGTAAAAACATAATTTTGTTAAAACCCTGACCATTTCAAATAAATGTATTTTATATTGGGAAAAATGGAACTTTGACAACATTAAAATATTTTGGTTTCCTAAAAGAACCATTGCAACTTTTGCTGTTCCAAAACCTGAAAAGCACACAAAAAATTAACAGAACACAAGAGTAAAAAAAGTAGTTACTTGAAATACAACAGAAATGCTTATGTTATCTCTGCTAAGTTGGGAAGGATAGAGAGAGGGGGATAGTTATTTGCAATGTTTCAAAACTCGACTTAGCTTTCCAACAAAGCAAACCAAAAAAAGCTAAAACTTCACGATCAAGTTTAGGTCCAACAATTAATCTAGATGACCATTCTGCTAAAAGTGTCAGTGCTTACATCATTTTGCTATCCACCTACCCACCAAGGTCGAAGAAAAATGTGCACCGAAACAATAGACCCAGAGAGAAGCTTATAGTCTAATATTTAGTTGTAGACAGTATGCACTCTGCATCCCACCTTCAAGTAGGCTTCACAATGAAATCTGAACATCAGGCTTGTCCCCATTAAAGCGTCATAGCAATTTTGGGATGAACGTGAAACAACTAAGTGATCCAAGGCCAGTTTTTAAAGGTCAAATGCCTGTTGCAGAAATAGTACACATGGCAACTGCCTCAGCTGATGCAAGAGATTGCACTAGCACAGAAATTTGACTGCTAACCATCAGTACTAGCACAAGTCCCTGAAGAACAGTGCTAAGGTACATTAACAGGGCAATGTGGACTAAATATTTTTAAAATATGAAGTTGTACATCTGCCAAAGCAATTCACAGGCACTCAAACAAAACAATCACATCCTTCTTAGCATGCAAAGGACTTCTATGAACTGCTAAGGTACATACCCATGATTATCCTCAGTGAGCAATGCCAATGGAAAAAACAACGGTCAAAGTATCTTCTTTGATGCAAAGGACATTTGAGTCAGAGAAAATTAATATACACAGTAATAGTGTGCATTGCCAGAATCTTTCAGCTACAGATACCCAAATAGTTTTCCAAAAGCAGTTATTTGAAATAACTCATTCCTTGCTTTCATTTAAAAAAAAAAAAAAGGCATAGTAATTCAGAGGATTTAAGTGATTTGCTTAAGAATATGCAAGGTCAGGAAACAATGGCTCAGCATCAGCCCTGCAAATAGACTCCCATTCTCCTGATTTCCAGTTCTCTAGCCCAGCGAGTAGGCCAGCATTGCCTCTCCACAGCAACAACACATGACAAGCCTTCGATTAAGGGTTGTCTATCAGTTAAGTTCTCTACCCACATAAGATATATTAACCAAGATGTTACATATACTCCAGCGAACACATCCACACAATAATGAGAAGATGATATTCTGCAGACATTCTAAAAAAGCAAGACCCCACTAGAAGTGAGCGATGCCATTATCTCATCTTTTCCAGAGAGCTTGGCTACATATTTAAAGTATTTGGAAGTGTAAATACTGCCTATGCATTTTATGACACAATAAAAAGTGGTTTAATGCAGCAATAAAGCCTCAAATATGCCTTGACAAAGTTATTTTAAACCTAGTTCTAATGCCAATAGCTACTATGTTTTAGACAGATATAATTTCAGAAAGGCCTTGACACAATACCATTTAAAATGACAGTAAAATATTCCACATATCAAGACTTACTAAATAAATCTCAAGGTTTTTATGGAACTAATGAATGAGTATGAGCACATTGGGACTGCTGAGTAATTTGCATTAAAGCCATATATTGCAGATGCAAACCCAGAACACAGGTTTTAGGACTACATTGAATAACAGGGCTGCAAATGGGGAGTTCTTGTGTTTCAAGCAATATTTACAGTGGACCTAGGGCACAAGCAAGCTCAAACTTTTGAAGGAATTAGAAGCAGCAGGCACTACAACCAGTCTGTCAAAACCTCACACATCCAAAGGAATGGTCAGTGTTTTCATCATGACTAACCCACATCAAGGCACATTAATAACTTCATACTCATTGGAAAGAGGAGCATTTAACTTGCACTATTTCTCAGCCATTTGGGCAGGAGGCTCAGGAGCCAGGGGTCCACAGCCTAGCCAACTCAAGTTGGTAAAGTTAATTAACCCCAACAAGCAGCAGGGGGGCCTTCAGTTCTCCACAGTCACCAAGGCCAGCTAAGGGGGACTATCAGCACACACATGCTGCAGTAGCTGACCTGCGATCACAGCCTGAACACATCTCACCTTGGCCAATAAGGGCAGGGATGAGCAAGCACCTACACAAGGTCTGCCTCCAGGGAAGCCAGTGGTGGTGGCAATTTTGGCTTTAAAACTATTGAGCTCAACATTAAGAGGCTTAGGAGAGCACATCTCCTTTCTACTCAAATGCTCAGAACCTGGACAAGCAAATGTACTCCACACACACACACAATCCAATTTAAACAAAACTTTTGCTTTTCAACTGAAATGAGGCAGGCACTAGTCTCACAAGCAGCTGGGCTGACAACTTTGAAAAGGACAGTGGTTTCTACCACCCCCAAAGCTACACCAACTGCATCACCCTCCCTATGAAGTTCCCTTCACTACCTTAGAGCGGCAGCATCATGGGGCTCAGAGGCCAAGGAAAAGGCAAGGTTTTTTCAGAGCCACCAACAATCAATTCCAAGACTGTTAAACTTACAGGATAACAAGCCACAGAAATGTTTACTTTAAATGTATACACTGTGCAGGATAGGACAGCATAGGTTTGTCTTTTGTGAAGTAGTTCAACCTGAGTTTGAAAATCACAAAGTGAAGTTAAAGTACAGAAAAGACAAATTTTACAGCATATATCATTTTCACAAGAATTTGCACTTCTATTTGCCTATGAAATTCTTCCCTTTTAAATAGAAAAGATATTAAAAGGTGCATATCTCATTTTAATTAGAATTATTTTGGTGTTCCGAGAGAGAAACCTGGTATCAGCTGTTCCTACACTCACCTAGCATCAAGTACTTTTCCCTTACCAAGATTAGTCAGCACGCTTCCAGAGAATCGAGGCAGTATTACAGCAAGATAAAAATTAAAATACATATCATCCCCAAATCATATGCAAGCAATTGGCAGAAGCAAGACCCAATCTTCTGATTTAGACACTGTTGAGCCCTTTTCTTGTTAATTAAAAAAGGTTAGGTGAATGATTTAGATGAGCAATTCAGAAGAATTATGAACCTTCCTAAACCTTTGTTCAAAATAAGAGCTGAAATTTCTGGAGACTCATAAAAAGCTAACTTTAGTCACACATAGCCTTATGCATACATACATACACACATGCACACCCTGAGCTCTCCACTTGTTCTTACCCTTCCCTCATTTAACAAGCAGTAAAAAAGTGTCAAAATAATCTTGAAGAATAATGCCTCTGTCAATAGAAAATTTTCCACTTCGTACTGCCTTCAGTAACAGCAAGTTCATTGTTCAGGGTAGGAATTCTGGAAACAGCTTGCCTGTTTTTTTGAAAAACAATAGCCGTAAGAGTGATGAAATTAATAAGGAATAAAATTTTGTTGCTGTCACCCAAAAAAGAAAAAAAAAAGGTGCCACATTTTTATGAACTATTTTGTGCTTGACTTTTTAAAGCATCACACAGTACGCATGAAAACTTAGAAGATTTTAACTCAAGTTCTTTTTGTCACTCTACATAAGCACCTCTAACGACACAAACTTTTAACGCTTAAATGTGACAGATTGTTCAAAAATTAGTTTATTCCTTTTCTGCAGCAATAACAGCTGCACAAAAGATCATAGATGACCTGAACTCCCATCCCCACTGTGACTTGTTATGCCAACTCTTATCTAATAGCTGTATAAGCCACTTATACATCCCTAGGATCAAGGTGGTAGACCTCACCAACAGGAACACTGTGATGATACATCTGCTAGCCAGAGCAGGCTCACAGCTGATCTTTCCAATGTGTGCAGAAGAACATGGTTTTGCCCATATATATCCATGTAAAGATGCCTACAGCAAAAACCCAGCCTAACATACATTAAAAGCTTATCTACCCATGGCATGCTCAGGAGAGTCCAGGCAAGTCAGCTGAAGGCAGAGTTAAAGCCAGGAACTTAAATTATTATTAGATGAAAGTTACTTTTAAGAGGAAATACTGAGATACTTTAAATGCACTGTAAGGCAATATACCCTGATTTCAGAAGATTTACCTCTCTTTTCAAAGCATTTTTGTGAATAGCAAGACAACAGAAAAGAAAAGCAAGCAGTAAAGAAAAGCAGAAAGCAAGCAGGAAGCAGTGAAGGCCAGCCTTCCAGAAAGTACCAGTCTTGCATTTCTTTGGATGATACTTATGGAATTACATTTAAATTCCATTAGAAACCACACTACAATAAAGGTATCAGAACTGTTCTTTGCAGTTCAGGCAGCACAGCAACTGGAGGGTTTCATTTTGAGACAGCATAGGTTCATTACCAACATCAAAGCCAATCGAAAGATAAATTTGGGAGTTAATTGCACATCAGAAACCCTTGGGATACTCCAGAAATTAGTTCTAGAATCTCCGTTACAGAGCTGGGCCTATGTTCCTCTTTCCCCAAAATCAGGATCATAAAACTATAATTCCATTGCAATTTGCAGGGAGTCCAGAAGGTATCGTGTTGAGAGCAGGCCCTTTAAGAGGGAGTTACTGAAAGGGCACATATGCAAATAAGTGGAAGTAAGCGAAACGAAGTATAGTGAAGGCGAAACAAAGTGTGGGAAACAGCAAATGACACAAATGTTGTAGCCAATCATGGGGCAACTTTAAGCCTGTGGAAAGTGCGTGGAAAGCTCGTGGACAATATCCCTCTCCCTATCCGAAATGTAGTGCTTAGCGAATGAGGACCTGTAACTGTGGTGCTTCCTGGGTGTGTGCTTCCTGAATAGGGGCTTCCTGGGTGGTTCCTGATTCGGGTGCTTGCTGGAATGGCTTCCTGATTGATTGCGTCGGGCTCGACTGCTCCTGGCCGCGGCAGTATCGCCTTAGTACAAATCAGTAACTGCCTTTTCAATCTGAGACAGCAGCAGCATGAATTAGTGACCCACCAGTTTTCATAAGGCAAAGCACCGTTTAGTTTAAAAACAAAAATCACAATCAAGAACTTTCTTTTAAAAAGTACAAAATGTATAAACTTTTAAAATATTATATACCAATTATAGAATTATTTAGGTTGGAAGAGACCCTTGAGATCGAGTCCAACCATCAGCCCTACTCTACAAAGTTCTCCCCTACACCACATCTAATCTACTCTTAAACACAGTCAGGGATGGTGACTCCACCACCTCTTTGGGCAGCCGATTTCAGTGGCTGACCACTGCCAGCACCAACCTCTCTACAATGTCCTTTCAAGCAGTTGTAGAGAGTGATGAGGTCTCCCCTCAGCCTCCTCTTCCTCAGACTAAACAACCCCAACTCCCTCAATCGATCCTCATAAGCCTTGTTCTCCAGGCCTCTCACCAGCTTTGTTGCCCTCCTCTGTACTCGCTCCAGCACCTCGATATCTCTCTTGTGTTGAGGTGCCCAGAACTGGACACAATACTCAAGGTGCGGCCTCACCAGTGCTGAGTACAGGGGGACAATCACCTCCCTGCTTCTGCTGGTCACACTATTCTTTATGCAAGCCAGGATCCCATTGACCTTCTTGGCCACCTGGGCACACTGCTGGCTCATATTCAGTCGCCCGTTGTCAGCCAGCACCCCCAGGTCCTTTTCTGCCAGGCAGCTCTCCAGCCACACTTCCCCAGTTACATGGGCCTTGAGTATGGAGACAACCTTATGCAGCTTGTTCTGTCATGTCTCCTCAAAAAATAAACTCACTTCCCAACTTCTTCCTTATACTTCCACCTCTTGATGCTTAGCTTCTTCACCTATACCTACGCCAAATTAAGTCTAGAGAAATTCCTGCAGTGCAGATCATTGTCATTTAAAACCCTTTTGTGGGTTTGTATTATTTAGCCACTTCTGAGCCAAGAGTTAATCCTTACAAAGTCCTTCCAAGCCTTCTAAAGTTTATTCCTCATGGCAAAAACATCCTGCACATACCAAAATTTAAACACCAAGTTTTAATTACTCTTGACAATTTATGGCTTTCTAATGAAATTAAGTTTTGTTCAAAGCATTTTTAGATCAATTTCAAGGCACAATCCATTAGAAGACGAATTTCAAACTGAAGAAAACAAAGGCTGGCTTCTGCACAAGTTTCTACACGATTCAATTTTGGTCAACTTGAAATTCATATACCATATTGTGCCAAATGGAACAATTTCAGAGATATAAAAAAACTACTTTAAAGCATTCTCCCATCTCCAGATAAAGTATGAAGACAAAAACATAGAAAAGGTGTGGAAATATTCCCAGTCTGACATTTTGGGCACAAGTTTACAACTTTTCTAAAAATTAATTTCATAAGCTTTGAAGTGTTTTGTATTTTATATTTTACCTGCATAAAATTATAAGAATTAATCTGTTTGCAATTGCTGGAAAGATGGAAAATACAGCTTCTAATTAATGAATAAGTCTAAACACGATTTGAACTACTGCTTTTATAGCACAAGGCTTACGTTTTCCCCCCTCCTTCCCAAAAGGCTATGCACTCTTTACTTGCTCATCTGCAGGAATATACAGGTGTTAAATTAACCACAGTAAGCCTTACCTTTTGTTCCCTGAATGCTATCAAAACATATTGAGAATTACAATAGAAACATATTGAGAATTACAGAGAAAAAGTTAATTAAAAATTTGAATATAAGCACTAGAAAGTTCAAACAAAAGATTTTTCCCTAGTTCATACCAAGATCTGGCTGCATACATAATTACACATAAATCAGACTATAACTTTCTGGGCTTTGCTTCTTCAATAAAAAAATAAACTTTTTCCCCTGCAATTTAGCTACACATTTATAAATAACCAGGGCTCCTATTACAGTCAATATCTCATGGATGGGATCTTAAAGCGATAAGATATGCACAAAAGGACCGAGAAGTTCCAGGGATTTGTACTTTTGGGGCAGCTTGCCAAGTTCCCCATCTAAATCCATCCTATAGAGGTATTTTAATGTAAAAAGAGTTTCCCAAGTATCCACTCTTGTTTAAAGACAAGTTCCTTCAATGTCAGCTTTCCACAAATATAAATGATTGAGTTTAGCTCATAAATGTCATCTGAAAGCAAATCTGAAGATTGCTGCCTCCAATATTCATAGCAAAATAGCAAGTTTTATGTTAAAGGCTACTGTCTGACATACAGAAAAAAAACTCCTGTCTCCCCATTCCTCACGAAAGCCTTGGCACATAAGTACTTAAATTAACTAGGCAAGGTTCTAACTACAATCCTGTGGAAAGGATAATGCACATAGATTATTATTTCACTCAATAGCAACCAAAGCTGAAAACTACTTGTACATCTCAAAACACATCATAGTACAATTTTCCTCTTAAACAACCTGTTAGTGACCATGATAGAAACTCTGTGAACGCAAATTCAAGTGAACAAGACAAGAGGCCAAAGGTAAAGACATTAGGACACATGCCAGCATAAGCAGCAAGCATCCTCCATGTCAACCTATTTGAAAATCTTGTAGTTCCCCATCCCACTCCCTCCTATGTACTGTGTAACTCTAACCATCACAGGAATTGGGCAGAAGCATTTCTTAATAACATATTTCCAGCCTCAAAAAAAGGCTAAGCTCTCACTGCCACTAGTATTCTACCACAATTTCCTCAAGGCAGATTTGTTTAAGCATCACTGCAGCATCATCATGAATTTCATTTTTGTGACTAGTTTGAGTAGTTCAGACCATAATTTGTCTGGTATAGATTTAATACAGGCCCTTGGACAATACCTCCTCCAACAGGAAAGTGGCATGTAAGAAAGGGAGTAATCTTAATAATAGTGCTGTGGTCATGAGGGTGTAAGAGTTGAGAGGCAAGACTAGTGAAAAATGGCAACAGCTTTCACATAATCATCCAGTATAACCGGGGTGTGGGACACAACACACACAGGAGAAGTGCTCTCTTAGATATTTAAGATTTTAAGAGCCAAAGTAGAATCTCATATTACCAAGAGAGCACAAATGAAGCATAGTACATCCTAGAAAGGTCCTGCGTAGAAGCCCTGACTTGGGACCAGTATAGAAGATTCTTTAACTCTCCTTCTGCTCTCTATCTTCAAGGAAGACCTAAAGAAATCAAGTGAAGGAATATCAGTAACTTTACTAGGTACTACATACTTCATATCAAAAGTAATCAAGAATTTAGAGACCTCATTTTGTAACCCATTAAAATTCGCCCTCTTTTGACCCTAAGGGAACCTCTCCATGAGGAGAGGAAAATGGCCACCCCCACAATAACAAACAAATCTCCTAAGAATGCAAGAGAAAAGACTCTTCAATTGGCATGTGCAGCAGCCTAATATAAAAAAAATTATCTCTGTACTTGTTTATCTTCTACTAGTCCACAGATGATTTAAAGGCTTTCTCCTGATAAGAAAAAAAATGCAGCTTAGAAGCTGAATGTCAAGGAAATTGCTCAGCCACCCTCCACAGATTTTAATTTTTTTTAAATACAGACAACTCATTGTGTAAAAGTCTTCAACAAATAATTAATTCAAGAAAACTGCAGTTTGTGTCTGACCATTTTATAAGTTAAAAAAAAGAATAAGCTCAGTAAACCATACAATTGTAATCATATGCTCAGTTAGAACTGTAACTGGAAATAGATATGAGTTGGGTAGGGTTTTTCTCTCCATCCTCCTCAATTATTAGGCTACTCCTATAGCATTTTGTTCTTAACGGTGGAAATATGATGCAATGTTCAGATGTTTACTTTGAGGGCGTAAAGTCTCAAGCTCAGAAAAATACTTCACGAGTCCCAGTCCCATAGAGAACTCATACTCCTGACTAATCCCATGAACCTGTGCCAAAAGTCAACTTGACAGGAGGTTTAAGAGACCCAGAGCCTATGCAGGAACACTAAATAGCCTAAATAAGGAATAAATTCACATACACCTGTACATATACAACCAACCGCAAGACATGCATTTTAGTACACGATACACACGTTAACAAAGAGACTTAATACGTAACATCCCCTGCCACTGCCATATAGTCTCAAGCACCCTTTTTTAGAAGCATATCCATTACCACCACATAGATACACTTCCTTTCCATAAGGCATTCCTGCTCCAGCCGGCAATGAGGCAGAGTTAGACAGAGCTGCTTTCTCCCACACAAAAAGATGCATTCAGTGACTCTTTCCCCTGAAGGAAGGTACAGAAACCTCACCAGACTGAAGGAGATGGAGCAATACCTACACCACAAGTTCAACCATCTCTGGCAGATGCGCAGTGCAGCTGAGGTAACAAACACCATCCGTAAAAACACATCATTGCTAAGCCAAGCCCAGCACAGAAAGTATTTGCAGTAATATGTAACTGTGCATACACAGTAATATTTGTTCTGTTATTGAGATATGTAGACAGGTTGATTAGTATCTGAGTGTTTGCCTTTCATATCTTTTTAGATCCCATTAAGTCTCATCTTGAAAGGCTTTTAGCACCCAGTAGTTGTGGCACCCTCACTGAGTAACATCAGGGCACACAGACACACAAAGAATCTTTCAAACACATTTGAGAAACAGCAATAGAAGTTATATTTGCAAATACACATGGAAGCATTTAAATATGTGCCAGATATTGCTTCAAAAAGTATGGTCCTATCAGTAAAAACAATAAAGCTCAGCACTTTTACCTTCATTTAGTCGCATTAGAAATGAATGCTTGAAGTTGGCTGAAGCTCTTGTTAATGGATTTTGAATGGAATGCACTTTCTCCGCCTTCCATGCTATTTCAATGTGCATCTCATGCCTCTAATTAGCTGGGAGTTGCTCTCCTGTGTACCAGTTAACTCGCAATCAGATGGGAAGTTCTCTCAACCTTGGCAAAACTCCCCCTACAAGCTTGACCTGAAGCATTATAATTCAAACTCCACTTTCAAATGAAGCCACACATACAGTAGAGAACAGGGCACACCAGCCCCTCACATCTTACCCAATGGTGGTGCTTTGGTGGCAGCACTTCATGGCATTCAGAAAACAGCCATTTTTTGCTCCGAGGACAGGAGGCATATACCTCCAGCTGATCCAACTTTTCACTTCAGTGCCTCAAACAGGAGTAGGGGTTAATTCATGTGGTCAGCAGCCAGATGTCTTGCTGAAGGCAAGAAAATACATGAAAAAGCCATAGAAGAGCCCAACTGATCCCACTGGAGGAGGCAGTCTGTGAGAAAGAACAGCATGCTTTTCTTCAGTGCTCCCACTGCTCTTTAGATGCACATCTTCCCCTGCCATCCCACAACAGGCTCACTCACAGTAAGGTAGCCTTCGTGCTGCTTGGAAGCCTAGCAGGAATCTCCAGACACATCAGGGTATAGGAAGTACAGGCTAGGATCCAAGGAGATCTCACAACAAGAAGAGGAGAGATCTCACTGTCCAAGACCCAGCTCCACAGTGCCCAAGAAAAGGCCCAGCAGTGGTCAATCCCAATGGTGAATCTAGATCATAATGCAATCTCCTAGCAATAAAAAGCAGGTCTGATATCAAGAAGGAGACCAATCCACAAATCAGCATTAAGATCAGGTCCAGTAATTGCTAAGCTAGTTTTTAGTGATGGACAAGCTCAGTTCAGGAAGTCAGTTGTGATCCAAATGATAAAAACCCCACAGGCACAAACAGAACCAAGAGCAACACTTTACCCACAGAGCTTAAGCAGGAAGTGAAGGCTTAAATAGATCTCCTGTGCTCATGGGTGTGGGTGAAGGCCCCAGGTGAAGTTGTTTAGGGTCATTAAGGCTTATTAGTGTCCTTAGGACCTTAACAACAGGCACTGGAGAGCAACAGCAAATTGCAGTTCTTTCGAAGAAGAGATGTGACTGTAGCATTGTGATGGCGTTCTATTCCTTCTGTCGGCTGGTTGTTATCCTTCCTTCCCCAACCCAGACCTACCCAATTAAGGCCCTATGCATAAGATACAAGAAGAAGCAACCAAGCAAGCGCTTTTTGTTTGGTTTTTTGTTTTGGGTTGGGTTGGGTTTTTTGGTTCATTTTTTTTTTTTTTGGTGCTCTGGTACATCCTTTTGGAGACTTTATTATTCTATTCCCCTTCTGGAAGCCTTTGGAAAACTAAGTACATAAATACGGTCCTCATCAATGCACACGTCACACTGAATGGGTAGTTTGTAATAGCCACCTGTAGTATTTATATTCTATTCATTTCACCCGACAAGTTTAGGTATTGACTTTCCATTCAAATCTTAGTAGAAATCTAAGACAGAATTTGTCATGGTCTCCCAAAATAACAATAGAGCCACTGATGCATCCTCTTGTGTTATCACTTCTTCCTTTGACCTTACTAAGCGCTGAATCACCAGCAGGCTCAATGCTTTGAGTCAGGCCCCTAAATTGTATGGCATTACTGCTCGAGTCTTCTCCAGGAGACCTAGACCCTGGATGCTGATCCATCTTGCTCTCTGTGTGCTTGTGCTGTTATATTCAAACCATGAGACGCATGACCTTACTATTTTTCAGAGTTAGTAAGAAACGAGAAAGGTGGAGAAATAGAAGATAAGATGATGTCAAAGCTGGATGATCCAGACGGGGTTTAATGTGGAAACCTGGAAAACTCTTTGATGTTTGTTCTGAATTAGTGTAGAATTTATTCTGTCTGTATTAAAATTTTATAAGCAATAAGGATAATGAATCAGCTACAGAAAATAGCAAACCTGTGTCTACCCTTGAAAGAATTGGTGTTCCTTGAGGTAAATTTTCTCCCAGTAGATGCTACGGCATTTTGGATGAAGCTTGACAAAGAAAATACCATCACTTCCATGGGGTGAGGGGAAAAAATTAAAAAAAAAAAGACATGGAGCAAAC
>VZTM01038575.1:0-17763 GCA_013400555.1 Jacana jacana | reverse complement strand
AGTTTGCATGCCTAAGGTCCTCCAAGTGTAAGAGTTCATTTTCATGGATCACTAAATGGAAGTAATATCTTCTTGCACTTTATCTCCCAGACGAATGTAATGTTTCACCATACATCTCATAGAAAAGAGATATGCTAATGAAACATATGCCATTGCGAGGAGGTTTTTTAGAGAGAAATCTTTGTGCTATTATATCACTTAAAATAATGATAAATCCTCCACCAGAATTCTGAGCCGTTCCCATCACAGGTAAAGCTTTCAGTTCTCTGTTTGCTCTGTGCTAGATTTCTCCATTGATTGTAGAAAGGAATTATACGTAACACAGAGATACAGGGATGCTCAGGTGGTGACAAATATCCTGCCCTGTCTTTCAGGAGTCCCATGTTTTCTACCCGATTGTCACGGGGGTCTTTAATTTTTATTTCATTTTTTCCCTGTGTGGGTTCATCAGCTATTTTTGAGGAAATCATCTGGACAATATTAGCAATTAGCACAGTGAAGCAGAGGCTAATTTCTCTGATTATTTGCTGGATGAACAGAAAGGGAGGTGAAGAGACCCAGGCTAATTAAAAAATAAAGGACAGATAGAAAAAGCTCTCTTAAGGTGGTAAAGGCAGAAATACATATGGTTGCAGAGCAGTTGATTGAAGCCAGATGGTTAGTTTCATATTTGGATTTTGGGTAGCAGGTTTGGAGTGGCTTTGGGGCTTCTGTTTTATAGAACCTGCTGGCAACATAACACCTCCTCATCTATCTACGTGAAAAACAGTAATGTTTTTGTCATGCAATGAAGCTGACCAGCTAGGAGTTACCTCTTCTTGCGCTGTGAAAAATCCCATTCGTTTGTCAGGGAAATGGCTACAAGGCTGTAGGGAAACTATGCTTCTATATGGTTCTCAGCAAGGTCCTATGTGTCATAAGGCCACTCTAAGCAACGCAGAGTTTTGGCCTGTGCTTGGAAAAAGCAATTAAATATTTCTGAGTTATATGAATATATTCATTCACTACTCATTCTCTACATGCAAGCAGAGTGCATCAGTCAAAAAAGATGACAGCCAGAAGAAAAATTGTGGTAATAGCTGGTTCTAAAAAAAAAATTGTAATAGTTTTCAGTTAACTCAGGCAAATGAGGCTAATTTAAGAAGGTTGTTACTACTTATAAAAGTAAAATAGTTCAGAAAGAAGTTTTAAACAAACAGAAGGTGAAAAATCCAGAAGAGTTTCTGACGCATTTAAGGTTAAAGAGCTAATCTTGCAATTGCAGTTAGCAATCACAGTAATTGAGCTCGTGAAAAGAGACCAGATGGTGATTACGACTGGGAGAAAACACCCAAAGAAACTGATTACTGGAAACCTGGGATTAACTCTTAACTTAAAAAATTATAAAGAAAAACAGAAAAAAGGGAGCATATCAAAGTCATTTATTTACATCAGGTTGATAATATGGAATATCCAAAGTGATTGATGGTAAAGCAAATGCAAAAATGCAAAAAATGACAGAAACAGAACAGTGTGAATGACTCAAAGTAAGAATTCAGAAATGTAGCACAAAAAACTCTACACAATGCTCTCATAAAATAGTAAATCTCAAGTCCTATAAGCCTGGGAACATATAAATAAGTTTCCCACCAATGCTTTCAAGCAAGGAAATGTCACAGTCCTCCTAGAATGATGAGGTCAAACCTGGGGATCACTGATTTACAGCTCACAGGTTGAACAGCAGACCTACACTCAAGTGTTAGAAGGTAACTGGATTTGTCCACATGTATAAAATTTTAAGTCATTACATAAAGCTCAGATGGGCTGAGAAAACTATAAACTATTTAACATTGTCAAAATGGGCTTGGCAAATTGCTTCCCTAAGATAGGAAGATGACATTTTCCATCTGCAACATATAAGTTGTAGATGTCATATAAACTTGAAAAAGAGTTAATAAAGGCACTTCACCTTGGAAAAAAAATCTAAGGAGCTGAGTTTAAACATGCAGAGCACACAAGTCACCAGCCGTTTCTTTTCTTTTGGTTCAATTTCAAAAGAAGTGTGAACTGCCAGGTCATCTTCCAAAGCTGAAGCTATCTACAGAAAAAAATTACCAATATTATCACCATGTTCTCAGCAAAAAATCAAACTGAAATAATGGAGATGCTGATCTTCAGAAAAGAGAGACGTGGAGAAATGTGTTTTGCAAGGTCAACCAATTGAGTCCTTCATGACAGCAGGGAAATAAGTGGAGCAAAGCAGATGCAGATATATGGGTGTTTGAAAAACAGGTAAGCAATTGTCCTAGACAATAATTCTGATTTCAAATTCAACCTCTCAAAAAGATTCTACAAATAAAGAGTTGCTTGTCAAATCCTATTTTCATTAGACCAAATAGTGGGATTCATATAATTTAATTTTAGCTATATAAAAGTGAGTACCCGGTCAAAGCTAGTTATTTCAGTCGCCTCTACAGTAAACAAAGGAAATAAGGTACTTTGAGCGGATTAATCATTTTCACGTCATTCTGGGATAGTTAAGATAGTAGAATTAATTGCTCTCTGGAGCAATTGATCTTCATTTTATCTCTATTGACTACAGACAGAGTCTAAACATTTACTTTTGATGACATGCTTCATTTTTAGATGGTTAAAATTAGATAGGAAAACTCCTACTTGTTATGTTTGGGAAAGTAATCTCTGATCATGGGCCACAGTTTAGCAGACTGGAGTTTGAACAGTTTTCAGCACAGTATAAGTTGGAAGATAGCACCTTTGCCTGCCGTGATGGAGAGACGGGACACAGCTCGATGCAAGCAAAGTGTCGATTTTATTAGGACTATCCACACATATTTATACAGATCAGAAGGCAGCATAAGCAGTGTGTTTCAAATCGATTGGTGCTCCTAATGCATATTACAAATTAATTGGTCCATACTTATTTCAACTAATTCAGCTAATTGGCTACCACTGATGTAACCTTCTAAACACTTACTTCCCTTATCAGTAACAGTCCTCCTTGTACAGAGCAGTAATTGGACAACTATAACGTAATGTCTAACCTTTGTCTAAACACAGAGCCAGTACTCCCTATTTCTCTTGGGTGCAGTTCTTATCTTAAAGCTCCCATGGTCTGTGACCAACAAGTTTTAGCAGGTCTCCTTCTCCCAGCCGAACTGCACTAGGACTTTTACTGAGGGCAGTCAAATCCTTCCCCATATTTGCCCCCTTTCCCCCTATCACTCCTATTTTTTCAAGTGAATGGAAAATCACATGAAAATACCAAAGCACACATTAAATAGGAACTACAGATTCAGATTCTGATCTCTGTTTAGCACTACTGAATTGAAGAATTGTCACCAAAGAACATGGATCAGCTCATATTGGCTTGGGTCAGCTCCTGTTCAACAGGGAACTGTGAATGGGAGCTCTCTGAGAAGAACAAGCCGATGAACCAAGAGATCAGTAGCATCATAACTAAGAATGACACAGGTAGCAGCATCTGCAAGAGGTTACCACTCAGCAAGACTAAGAATAGAATAGGTGAAAGAGAGATTTCCAAGTCTTTGTTATAGCCCTGGCTCTTTAAGAGCCTAACTGGATGGAATTAATTGCAAGTGTGTTTGAAATTCTATGCTAAATTAAAATAAACTGTTCCTTGATGTGATTTTTAATGCTAACTGCAGGAATAGGAAAGAAAGAGGAAATGGAAAGGAGGGACCAATACCTTTTGGAGTCTCTAGAAGGACCCAGCAGCTATATTGCACAGACTTTTTCCACCAGGCTTTGGTGACCAGGAGGGTTTGAATAAGGCAGGGCTCCATAGGCTCTTTGGCTCTGAGTAGTTGCTGAGTATCACACACAAGGGTTGATTTACATACATCTGTGTGAAACTCACCAGCTGTGAACACCAGCAAAATTAAAATGGTGAATAGTTACCATCATAAGTTTTGTCATCTCCTGACCAGCACTCTCCCTGATGACTTTACTCATAGAAAAAAGTTAGTCTATTCTCAAGAGTCTTGTAAAGTTGAAGGACATTTTAAAAATAACTCGCTCAGTAGGCAGAACTTTTGCCTCTAACATTGCTTTATTAAATCACAAAACACGATATATTCAGATAACATTAAGGTTCTGACCTTGGATGCACAAAAGTAAGGAAATTCAGAGGAAAGTTTGAGCCTCTCTCTGTGTCTAACATCAGACTTTTGCATTGAGGGCTTGTGGCACCTACTGTAGCTGCGAAAGATCCCCTGGTGTTTTGGTGACCCTTTCAATTTGTAGGTACAATAGATTAAGGATGTGACTTTAAACTGGACATGAATTATCTTTTTGCTTTAAAGTTGAATTCAGATCTTTTGCCAAGTTTGGAGACTTTTTGAGTTCAAATGTTCCTCTGTTTTAAAGGTATCAAGACAAAGCTAAGAAAGACCCCTTATCGACAGCATGCTGTGGTGGTTAATGCAGAAATACAAAGTCTATACAAGCAAACTGTACGAACACTGAAAAAACCTCCTCTTGCTTGAGAATCAGCAGGAGGAATTTCAAGATAGAAGAAGGGATTTTTCCTTCTTACTTTAAAATGGATTCCAAAACTGGGGCTTAATACAAAATTGAGGCTTAATCAAGCACTTCATTACTCTTTAACTAAATGGAAAAACTCACAAGTAGATATTTTCCTTCTCAAAACTTTGTTGAAGGAGTTATGATAGGGTTAATTCCCTAAATTAATATTTTTAATATTAAAAACACATTAATAATTATTCTCCCTCGGGTAAAACTGTAATACCAAGTGATGTCTCTGAGTATGCCATTACAGTGCACTCAATTTCTTTTGTGAAATTATAAATATGCTAACAGAAACTTAAAATAATAGAATAACCCAGAACACCTATTTCCCAATATAAAGAGCAATGCAGAGTAACATAAGATAGTAAATAATTCTCTTACACAGTTATGAAGCTCTATGTGTGAGAGAATCACGAAGTCTTGTTTACTTTGGTTGTGTATTCTAGTACCATCATCTTCATCACCTTCTGATTCTCTCTTTCACAAGTACCACTGTTTCTTTCTCTCCTGAGCTCCTACCATGCTGCTCTCTGCTCTCTGTTTTCCCTTATCCCCAAACTTCCCCATGGGTCTCCCCAGGAAGAGAACATGGGGGAAGAGAGCACACATGTGAGCCTCATGGGTCACTTGCTGGCCAGGTAACTTGACGGTCCCACAATCCCCATGTAACCCCTTGACCATGTATTTTGTGGCTCTTTGTGTTTTCTACCTATCTGACAAATTCAACTGAAATTAAGCAAGAGGTGACAGCTTGAGTGTGGGAGGGTGGCCGACTGACGTACTCACAGACAGTAATCCACTGATCTTTGCTGCCTTAGAAAAACAAGTTGCTTAAGAAGGCTTCTAAAAGAGGAAACCATTCCCTAACATCAGCTCCACACTGCTTAACTCTGCATTACTTAACACCATGTTACTTACAAAGTCACAGGAGTCCTTGGCAGGTTTTACCTTCCCTCTCAAGGAACCTTCAACACCTGGTGACCTTCCATCCCTCCCAGCCCTGCTGCTACCCCACACTCATGTGTGATAAACTGCATCTCCCCTTGGGGTGAGCCAGGGAAAAGCTGCCCAATGCTACAGGCCTCACCAGTGGGGACACAGGTAAAACACACTCAGTGATGAGTTTCACCTCTTTAAACAATGCTGCTTTAATCCTTGTTCATTTCCTAACTGATGCTGTTCTCATTAGTTCCACATAATAACCAGTTTATAATTGCATTGTTGCCTACAAATGCTAGACAGGTGCCAGAGATTTTGTTCTAATTTTTAAACACAGGGTAATATATTAAAATGAAATGAAAGAAAAAAAAAATTAAAAAAAAAAACTTTAGGGACACGCAGAAAGATAAGAGAAAAGTAAATTGCATTTTCAGTCTAAGAACTGTGATAGTTTCCTAATAACTACAACAGGGAATGCTAGGGTTGTATCAGTACATTTAATTTAGGCTTTTGCGTGCAGGTACTTCAAGATTTCAGTTTTATGCTGTGTATCATCTAAGGTCTGTCTGGAATATTCGGAAATGTGTTTCTAATTGCTTTCTTCATGCAAAAGAGATGCCATAGATTACCAACAGCAGACCTATTAATCATCAATCTAAGTGCAGCTAGTCTTCTGCATACAATATTTATAAGTGTTTATATACCTCTGGCTAATGCTCACAATCAATGACTGCTTGACAAGGCATACAAGAGACTTATCAAATATCTAAATCTTTCCAGGAGATTAAGTCTGTAGTTGACCTTTATTCCAGATTACATTGGTGATAAAGACATATTTTTTTTAAGAAATTTATTTTTAAAACATTTACTTTCATAGGGAACTGAAAAACTGAGTGACTGCGTATTTTTTGTAGACATGGGGTACTTTTTATTGCTGCCTGTCTGGTCTTTCAAATCTTGATCAACAACTTAATGAGCAAATATGATTTCTTTCTTGTCTTTGTAGTTTCAAAATGGTATTGCTGCAAAACAAGCCTTATGTGAGCTATGAGGTCTGTGTGGGAGGAATCCAATTACAGTATTAGTTTAATTGTGTCTCCCCACACCCTCTAAGACCAAGTGGTAGTCTAATCACTTTAGAAATAAAGTCTATTCACATTTTACACATTTCTGGTTGTTGTAAAAGATCTATTTACTTTCTAAAGTGTGTATTCATCAACTACTGGTCAAACAACATCTGACCATTAACTTTTTCCTTTCACAATAAAGCTCAAAAATTGTTACAGTTCAGGAATGAGACGTACAGAATTCTTTTCTGTTTTCCTTGAGGTCTTTTGTTGAGAAACAGAGCTGATAAAATAATTACTTTATTTATTTATATACAAATAAACTATTTTATTGTCTTCATATTTACCTCCCTCTCCCTTCCTCCCCTACCCTGGCTTTCAAATCATTTATGAAACAATCCAAATACTGTGACTGTGACATGTTTACAAGGATTTACACAAACTTATTCCAGTCTTTGAAACATTTGCAATCTCCTTGCTTTGAATATGTATTATTTGGTCTTCTTGCTGTGCAGTGGCTCACATGACTGATACAGGGGGACAAACACTGAATCACTCCAGAGGTAATTTTGCTTGCAAAAGCAATACCCCAGTCATTTCCATAAAACAAACACAAGTGGACGGTCATAAACCCCACGACACAGGTGTTTGGTATTATCCATAAAATGCGCTATACCATGATGCTTCTTTTTCCTTCCTCAGAATTGTTCCTCTTGCCATTGCTTTTAAGCAGCACTATAAGACCATTACCCCCCAGACCCCTGCCATTTGTCTGGACTCCCGTGTTACTGGAGTGCAGGGCTCTGCGCTTGGAACAGTCACGGCGTTGCTCTGGGGAGCATTCGGTCTCTGCCTGTTTGCCTGCAGTGCCTGCCAGAAATACAAAAAAACAACTTACAGCTGTGAAGCTAGAAATGGGCAGCTGTGGACACCTCATGAAGAAAAGGGAAATATTTCTGGAAGTTGCCAAGCCACAGCCAATACTTTTGAAAAACCCTACCGTATGCTAAGTTGCTGTGCGGGATGCAAAAATTTCATGTCAATAGCATTCGTGGCACAATTCAACCTGAACTCTGCTGCTTTCTGCCGTGAGAAGACTGGGCTTTGGGATTTTTATTTTTTTTTCCTTCTTCCTCTGGTCTACATCAGTAAAAGTAGGTAGAGACTTCATTAGATTCATCTTCTCTGTCTTCTACTGTCCAGTGACAGCAAAATCATAACTATAGGAAAAGAAGCTAATGTTCACAAGCAATCTGTGCTTCAGTTGTGTGTTTCCTTTTGGTCCTGAGGTAACTCATGGCAGTGGTAGGTAAAAAGATTTCTCAAGCATAAGCAGAAAAGTCCCCGAGGAAGAAACATGCTATATAATCATGAGAGGAACTACAGCACACTTTATTGAGGACGCTGTCCCTCTCCTCAGCGCAGACACAAAGGCCCCTCTCAAAGGAAATGTAGCAGATATTTTTAAATATTTTCCTCCTTTGCATCCAAAATTTACAAAAGCAATTTACAAGAATTCAGAGTCTTACTATTGAAGAACTGATGCCTGGAAAGCAGCAGTATGTTCTTCCCTGCAAGTACGTATTTCTGCGCTCCAGAAGAAAGTATATCCAACCCCAGCACAACCCTTAGATAGACCTACAAGTAAGACTAAGCTGCCCAGGCTGGTATGCCATTGACTGCACAAATTAAACATCTAAGAAAGATGCTCCATGTGCACAAATATGCACAAGGCAGACAGCTGCATTTTTAAGCCCCTAATTAAAAACAATATTAAGCACATACGTGGTTTTACATTTGTAGGCATTGAAATGAACATTGTTACTCATCTACTTAAAGGAAAGCAACCACTGAGGGGCTCAGCACTGTCCCCAGGGGAGTCCCTCACCATCCCACCGCTGCACCTCCAGCTGTGTCACAGAGCTGGGACCCTGCAGCAAACCCCAGTTTGCAGGAAATCTAGCCTCTGCGTGTCATCACCAACAGCCATGGGTGCTCCACATTGCATGTGCTCACATCCTAGAACCATATTTAGCAGCTTACTTGTCTTGTTTCCTACCTGAACACACATGACATTTGAGGCTGTGTTGTGAAGCCCCTACACTTCATAGGGACCATTTTGTCACAGCACTGTTCCCTGCCAGTGTTAAAACTGTTGACAGGTCAACTGGACACAGACTGGCAGCTGATACCCCTAACCCATTACATAGAGCAACACTTTGTACCCACAGTGAATACCAGGGACTAGGCGACACATATAGCACACATATGGGAATCCACTTTGGTGTTCAGCTGCCACTTGCCTGCATACACATGGGCCACAGCTTTGCCCTTGTTTGCATTTTGAGTTAAGTATGTTAAAATTGCCAGCCTTGTGCCACAGTGGGTGATAGCTGCAGTGCCAACAGCTTTAGGACTGCTTCTGTTTTTCAGACTCCAAAATGAAACATTATGTGCCTTTTTTTTAGGCATGTTGAACACCATGACATTTAGTTCATGCTTTGGAGGAAGGGGAAAATAATACCTAAAAAACCCTCAAAAAAACTAAAAAACTACACTTCCACCCACTCTCAACCCAGTCTTAATATGTTTTCAGTGGGCATCAAAATATCAAAGCATTGTTCTATTTTTCAGTGTTTTCATATAGTGCTCTCTTATGTACATGTGTTCATGTTGGAGAGAGCATCAGGACCTTACAGAAAGGGTAAGCTCCTATAAAGGCATTCCTTGTAAACTAGTTTAATTTGTTTCAGCTTCGGCCTCTCCCATTGTGTTCACCAGAAAAATCTGTGCATACACAAATTGAGCTAAATGACACGAGCCTTTTCCATCAAGATACACGCTTTTCAATATGTATACATTTGTTCAGCTTTGTTGCCAGGCACCTATCCACCCTAATGGAATACAATTATGCCCAGAACATTTTTTTTTTAATATTTCAGAAGTACCATTTAGCACAAACCTGCTATCTTTTCCCCACATGCATACTATTTACAATTTCAGCAGATCATTTCAATGCTTGCTTCAGATTTCATCTCTAGAATTAGAAAGAGAGAATATTAATCACTGAACTATTTTTGCTTGAACACGATCAAACATATTTAAACAAAAAAAAAAAAAAAAAAAGAATTTTCTAATGCTCTTTGAGCAATTAGATCCATTAGGTATGTGGCTTCCTTAAAGGCAATAGCTAGCCTAATAGGATGGCTGTATACAATATTTTATTCAGATGACATTTTGGATTTTAGCACAGTTAGCATTTATGAGAAGAAGCCATTGCTTAGTGAATCTTTTAAAATGATCCAAACAGACTATTTATCATCTTCAGAAGTCTCTAACTGGCTGTTTACGTTTCACTTAGATTTAAGTAAGGTGACTGCTTTCTGGCCACTGAGCAATTTTTAACATAGCTTTCAATAATACTTTCTCAAAAGCTATTACCGGCCTGTGTGCATATAGAAAGATTGTAATCAGTGTGTTGGCAAACATCTGAACATAAACTTACTTTGAGAGCGAGATGTGCTAAAACTATTCTGAGGGACAGGTGAATGTTGGTTCAGGAAAGCTGCCTTTTTTGAGACTACTACCCATAAATTTTATGGGACCTATGGGCAGGGACTATCCAGACTGAAAACCAGGCTCTTTTAATTTAGTCTATGTGTTCTGAGCTAGTCATCAAGCTACTGGTGAAGTGCTTTTTCAATTAATTTTGAAGGCAAAGTAGGATTGATACTAGCCCTGGGTTTCCCAGATGCACTGTAGAGCCCTTATTAAATCAAAGATGTGACCTCGTCAATCTTAAGCCTCCTGAAAAAGAGCCTGTACAGAGATATAAGTCACCTAACTGTGCTAGAGGGGCTGCACAGGACAGAGGTTCTGCCTAATGTGCTAAAATGACCCAAAAGAGAAAAGTGGAGGGAAGAAATCCTGACATTTGTGGGTTACAGAAGAAGAGAGATCTTGATTATCAATGGCTGAAAATGAGAAGCCCCAATTTCTAGAAGATGCTTAAGTCCATTTGGATCGTTAGACTATTGGTAAACACTATAGTGCAAATCAGAATATAAATACCTAAAGAATTATTTTCATTGAAGTGGTACATTTGAATCATTCACTTCAGATGATATAAAGAATAATCACTGCAGGTTTCTGCCTCAGAGTTCACAAGTCAAACTGGCAGCATGGCTAGATGAACTGTGGAAGCAGTTGCTCCCCAACATTGTCTCAGAGTTAGACCCACACTCTAATTTCTGCCAAAACATGATACCAGCCTGTGACCTGTATCCTCAGTTGGTGTCAACTGGTACAGTGGCACCAGGTTATACAGCAGAAAATTTGATTTTGCAATTTGCACTCTTGCAGTGTTATAAACACTGAAACTCAAACTGTCTTTGGCACCAAAAAGCATATATTTCCACCTTGAAAGTTCAGAATAATCTTCTTTGAGCTGTAACTAAGCAATAGACTCTTCCTGTCAGTGAATCAGCTGCTGGAGGAAGAGTTTGTTACATGTACAAGATACTGCATTTACATTTTGACCCATTTTAAAGATGGCTGAGGGGGAGTGACAAGTCAGTCAGAAATCCTAATATTTTGGCAGAGTTCATTCCAGACTCCTAACAGGAAGAAAAATAATAGTCTAGATTTAAATATAGTACCTTATTCTTATGTTTTATTTATGACAATAATTTAATTAGTAGTTCTTTGCCTCTACTCCACTCCCTACTTCTTCTCCTGAAATGTTCTGGCTATACTGCACAGAATGAAGATCATGCATACCCTCCAGAGAACAGCAGAATGAGTACTGGGCTTTCTGTTCAGAGTGGACCTGGCAATGGTTTTAGCTCAGCTCAGGAAAGTGGATTTGAAGGTACGTTCCTAATGTTTCCCCTTCCTGCACTTACATTGCCATTGCAGAGGTCTCTGGGCTGCAAACTGGATTTGAATTTTAGCCAAACCAAAAGATGTAGCCCTGGGGTGCCCCTGAGATGGTCTAGCTATGAGTGTGCATTGGGTCAACAGGGAGCCTGAAGCTAGTCTGAGGTTAAAGCCACCAACAGGCATGCAGTGCAGACATGGGGTACCCAGGAGACGCTGTCTGACTCTACAGATCTGCTCATGTTGCTCTTCACTGCCCTCTGATGCAGACAGGTCTTCACGTGTCCCTTTTTACATACTCTGAAGATAGAGTGAAATTTATCAGCAGCCAAGTGATTCTATGGATTAAACTGCAGATAGAAAGCTCTAAAATCCTAGAAAGCCATCTTCAGATCCTGAGGGTTTGAGCAAAGCTGTGTGTCACAAAACCTGGCTGCATTTTCCCTGATGGAAAGAGTGCCATGGCAGTGAGCCCTGTGTCTTGAGCAGGGGACAGAGCGTTATCCCCTCTGTGCTTCTCCCTCCCTTCCTTTGACCCAGTGCTAACCCACAAAGTACCTCTTTCTCAATTCTGTAGTTATACAGAACCAAATTCCAAACTAGAATTCCTTTCTTCAAAGATGCATCAGAGATATAGTGTGGAGAGAGTTTGAAAGGGATGTCAAGAGGCTGTAAAAAGACCATTGCAGCACCTGTGCTTCATGCAAGACTATAGACCACTGGGAAACTCATAAATGTTACTCTGCAGCTCACTTCTCTTTCTGGGACCCAAACAGCTGTATTCATATTCCTGTCTGCTATGCTACCACCACAAAATGTAATGCTTCCATCTTGTCCCTGGTATAAAAGAAAAAGAAGTCCCTAGAATGACATCACTCTAATTTTATTTTTTTTTAATTAACTTTCTGCCCCTCTCTCTAAATTGTGCTGATTGGCAAGCCTGGGAGCACAGATCCCTACTAGGAGTCCTTATTATTCAGCAACATTCTTAGGAATCTACTAACTAATTTCTCAAGGGAATAGGAGGGAAAATGGCAAACCTGTTTCCCAGTAGCAACTGGAGCAAATCTGTCCTACCGGCAGACTTATGCACACACACCATTTTTTGCAGTCTAATTCAACACGGACACAGAAGACACTGGGCCAATAGTGAAATTAAGAATGCTGCATTTAAAACAGTCTGTCGCATAACCCTGATACACATAGAAGAGCCTCCAATTTCAAAGATAAATCATAAGTTGTACACATACAAATCTTCATTTCATCACATCTTCTAAGGCAGATAAACTGAATTCTATATCAATCACCATGTTCTGATCTTCTAAGCCTTTCATCATTTTAACACAGCACTGAAGTAATAGTGCCAAATTTTCATTATAGCGAAGCTGGGTAGTTTGGAGTTGGTTTTGTGAAATACTCATCTCATTTATATATAAGTTTTGATCTTAAATTACAAGGTGTTCTGCTTACTTTATATTAAAGACATTGGGGACATTCTGTAACAACAAAAGGGTGAAGTAAGGGTCTTAGTAAGTGCTTTATTTAAAGATGGATACTGTCTGTAACCCACAAATACTCTTAAGACTGTGAATTCCTGAATTTGAAGTGCTTGTTACTTTGCAGGCTACGTTAACCTAGGCACTGAGTAAAAAGGCAGAGAGGATTCAGTTCTAGGTCACCACTTGCAAAAAGCAGCAGGGCCACTCTGTTGTGTGGTTTCTGAGGCACGATACAGCCACCAACTGAGCTGGAAACACTCCTCTTTCCCAATTTTCCTTGCAAGGTTTCCTTACTCTGAGGCTTACAAGACAATTGACTTTAAAAAGACAAACATCCACAACTACTGTTTTTTGGAGAAGGGCTGTGTTATCTCTTGCCTCTGCCCTCTTATCACGTTAGACTGCCAATGAAGCCCGGCAGAGGCTGAGTGACTGCTGCAAGCTCTCATCTACACAGGAGCACACATCTCAGCAGGACGTTCCACTGAAGGCCAGCTTCTTCCTGAAAGAGCAAATGTTGACTCGTTCCGTGGAAGACCAGTACAGTGTCCCTTACCTTCTTGCTCAACTTAGTACATTTGCATTTGCCTTCTTCTTACCACTGAGTATGTCTTAGCTGGTACTTAATATTTTGGATTATTTAAATTGGATCAAATCTTATTTATCTAGGTTTATTAGAATTCCCACTCTGTTTTTACACTTATTCTGAACTGCAGTTTCAAAGGTATCCTTCTCCCTCATTGTTTAGTTTACCCTGTTTTTCCTTAAAGGTTCCGTCTTGTCCCAAGACCAGATATTTGTCAACACTTTTTTTTAATAAAGACAGGAGTACAAACATGGACCCTAACCCTAAAATCTTGCAGTTTAATTGCATCAACTTGTTCAGCTTCCCTTTTAGCACTGCCTTTTTCAGAAACAATGCCTCTGTGTGCAAAGCTGAAATCTCTCGAGGACCCTTTGGCGTGCTGTCTCATAATTGACACTGCATCAGCCCTCTTCATTTGTATGCACATATATTTTTAAAGGACAAACTGTAAAAGGGCAGTAGTGAGGTCAGACAAAAGTAAGAAAGAAAATATCTTGTTATCTTGGAAAAGGCTTGCATGGTACCGTTGTATCTTTTCTAGCTTAGCCACGTAATGGTAGATTCCCCCTCAGGTAAAAACAAATTGAAAGGAAATGGAAAATAACCTATAATTTCTCTGTCCCTGCAAACATTCCACTCTACCCTAAACACACAAAGCTAATGGAGTTTATAAGGTGAGGGACTTAGTAACAGGGAGGGCTTATAAGAAGTTAATGAGTATTTCAATCAAATAAATAACTGCCTTTGTACACACCTTCAACCAAAGTCACTCAAGAATATTTAGTTTGGGTAAACTCTCTTCTTGCCCTTCTTATGCATGCACATATGTATATATTTATTTTTATTTCTCTTGTTACTGAAAGGGATAGCCCACGCAGGCTGAAAGGCTGGATAAGGAGTAGCTCTGATCTCCAGCCAGAACCAAATAAACAGCCTTAGCTGGGAACATGTCAAGAAAAACTTGCTAGCAGAGGACCGAGCAACACCAGGGCTTCCCACTGAAATAGAAATTACTTCTCTGGAAGGTGACTGTGGATACTTTTGAGAGACAGCCTATTTCCATTCAGGAGTCTGCTTACACTCCAACTTCAACTACCCCATCCGTTTTAGGTTTTCTTCATAAGACAATTTCTTCACCCCTCATTATGGTTGCCCTTCCCACTACCTTTTCTATATCCACTGTGTCCCTCTTAAACTGTGGAGAGCTGAATCACATGAAGTACTCAAAAAATGCATCAAGACATTATATAGGAACAAAATGGTCCTTTCTGGCTTTTTCTCAATACATTCCTAACGATGCCCAACACTGTGCTGACTTTTTGGGTGCCACCACATTCAGGCAGTGATTTTAGAGGAGTGTCAAGAACAACCCCAAGTTCTCTTTCCTGAGTTGTAACTACCGGTTAAATACTCAACATTGCACAAGCACATTTTAGTTTGTCAACTATATCACTCTACATTTATCACAGTGAAGCTCATCTGCTGCTTGTTTCACTCCTTGAGTTTTGTGGGGAACACTTTCTGGAGTTCCTCACCATCAGCAGAGTATTTGACCAACCAAAAAGAACCAAACCCTAGCATCATCTCCATATTCGGAGATATCACTGCTCGTTGTCCTGTCAGTAAGCTGAGGTCTGTACAGCCTTATTTGCCTGCCCTATTTCTTGTAATTTTGCCAGTCTTTTCAGAGATTCACTGGGGGTTGTATTAGTCCCATACCTGTGGGATCCTCTCCATGTCCTAGTTTAATCATTCTTCTGTGCTTGTAGTTAACAGCACCAGCAGCCCAGCAACATCCTTTGCAGAAGGATGTCCTCCACAGTAACACAGGTGGAAGTTTACACTGTTTCAGCTTCTCTTTTATTAAAACAATTGACAACGAAGTAAAATCTGGCCTAACTGAGGTGCATCAGTCTAACTCACTTTCCAGGGACAAGTTCCATTTTTTTCCCCCCACTTTTCTCAGCCAAAGTGCTATGCAAACTGGCCTATTTGTGGTATGTTGTTCACTACACTTAAGCATATGCAAGTCTTCTTTCTGTGGGTTGTTTTCATTTGTGAAAGAATTCCCAACAAATGTCAGCACATGATAAGGCCAATGTATAAAGGACTTGAACCAGAAATGCACCACTGCAACCTGCAATTTCTTGGCTGTCTAGCAATACTTTGTAATAAATCTACCAAGTACCATAAGACAGATGACTAGAAAATATAGTGCCTGTATCTAGGATGGGATTAGCCAACAGGAGAGAAGGAATGTGGATAATCATAGTCCTTGAATTCTGACTTCAGTCGTATGTAAAGCTTCAGAACAGCTTTCAAGGGAAAAGATAATTAAAGACACGGAGGTCAAATGAAAATGGCATAAAATACAGCATGGGCTTAACGAAAGTAGATTGTACCAGATTAACCTCATACATTTCTTTGACAAGATAACCAACGTTCTAGACAAAGGACATGTGATTGATCCCATCTGTCTTAACTGTAGTGAAGTTTATGATAATACACGGGGAATTATTAGTAAAACAGGAAGAGATGGGGATTAGCAGAGAAATCACGAGGACAAGAAGCTGTCTCAAGTCAGGTATGAAGTGTACTTTTTGAAATAGAAGGTTTATGGTAGAAAGAAGATCATAAATGAGGTTCCTCAAGAATTAGCTTTGACNAGCAAGAAATTCCCCCATAGACTGAATGATATTCCCTGGAAAATGGCTAAGGAGAAGAAGGGCTTGTTTCCACTTGCTGATTTGTAGGAGAGCTATGGACCACTAATATGAGGGTGTTGTGAAAAAAAAAAAAAAAGCCAGGCTGGCACTCATAAAAAAGAGCTGTTTCTCTAAGGGTAGGGAAGGATGCTTTCTATTTGGAGAAATAAAATTTCAAATGGAAGAGGTACAAGAAATAATTACAGGGATAATCAAAGGAGTGAATTTATTGTTGGTGAAAACTCTAGAAGAAATGAGATAAGAAGACTGAGAGGAGCATGACTGTTATACACTAAATTATTTGGGCTAAAATCAGAGTTCACCTAGGAACGAATGAGTATAAACTTTAAATTGGATTACTTGGGCTTGAAAAATGTGGGCTCAGACGAGTTTTTTTAGTCAGAATAAGAGGGACAAAAAACTGGTTTTAACATACAGTCTTACAGTGAAGGAAGTCATGCAATACAGTGCTTGCACTAGCCAGGGATGGCACTCAACTATGAAATCTCCTTTCCAGTCTTGTATGTTACCTTTAACAGAAGCAGTAATCAAGATCTGCACTAAAAGATCTAAAAAGAGCACTTAGAGGAAAAATTCTTCAGAGTAGAATCTTATTTGCTGGGTGTAGGGTTTTTCAGCCAACAGAATTTAATCTGACAGATAAACTCAACTCTCAGGAAGTCATTTTCTCTTTGCAGTGGCCACCCCTTGCAAGAGTAGTTCAAAGGAGGAGCAGCAGTGCCAGCACACACAGGTCCATGCTGTGACCTGTTGTCATCACTCACCTTCGTACATAAACCCTTAAATCTGTCAGGAAGGAGAGAGTCTATGAGAGCAACAGTGGGGGTGGACACACATTTGCTTCTGCTAAGAGGTTTCCTCCTGCTTTACATTCACAGCATCTCTATGCAGCTGGCAATAGCAGGCTTGAGGCACAGGCTAAGACCATGTCCTGTGTAGATTTAATTGCAGAAAGTCACAGGAAGTGTGAAGATTTGGCAGCATGGACTCCAGCGGGATTGCTCCAATTCTGCCAGGGAGTGGGGGTATGTGTACTCCAGTTCAATCAACACCAGTAAAACATGTTTCCCATGCTGCCATTTTTTATGTAGACATACCCTCCAAAGCTAATAATCCTTACTATCCAGAGGATTCCACATATAGAAATACACTGCAGTTTAATTTGTACTTGATACTGCATGAAAACAAGCAGAGAGCTGAGTGCTAGCCTCACTGGGTTTCTTTATCCTTATGTAGACACATTTCATTAATTTGGACCAATTTATTGGGGTTTTTCTCAGTCCACTGGTGGGTCGGCATTACTCATGTACATGAAACCAGTAGGAGCGATATATTAGCCAAAGACTGTTTATCATTCACTGAGAGGAGATTGCCCAATTGAGACTGCTCAAGTGCTTCCCAGTCAAAGCACCACTGCAATTGTAGATGCAGAAAGAGTGGGGTTTTTTTCCCATCTCTTTTTTAATCCTCTCTCAATTCTTTAATGACCCAACTGGTTATATAAACATAGAAAAGAGTTT
>VZTM01038570.1:20288-30350 GCA_013400555.1 Jacana jacana | reverse complement strand
CTATCCAAGTCCCTCTGTAGAGCATCCCTGCCCTCAACCAGATCAACACTTGCACCCAACTTGGTGTCATCTGCAAACTTACTGATAGTGTTTTCTATATCCCTATTGACATCATCAATGAAGATATTAAAAAGGAAAGGCCCCAACACTGAGCCCTGAGGAACACCACTTGTGACCGGCCGCCAGCTGGATTTAACTCCATTGAGCACTAACCACCCTTTGGGATTGTCCTTCCAGCCAGTGCTCGATCCAGCAGATTGTATGCTCATCCAGGCCATGAGCAACCAGTTTTATCACGAGAATGTAGTGGGGGACAGTGTCAAATGCTTTTCTAAGGTCCAGATATATTATATCCACTGTCTTCCCCCCATCCAACAATCGGGTCATCTTATCATAGAAGGAGATCAGGTTCGTCAGGCAGGACCTGCCTTTCATAAACCCATGCTGACTAGGCCTGATCCTCCAGTTGCTCATTACAAGGCTAGTGATAGCACTCAAGATGATCTGTTCCATAATCTTCCCTGGTACCGAGGTCAGACTGACAGGCATTATTTTATTTGCTCACTTAAAGTTTGTAAAAAACACTTTAATTTTTCAAAGTTTATGCTGATTTTTGTCATACCCTAAAACCATAACCACTTTGTCTTTCTTCAAATACATAGTTAATAACAAGTTTCAGCCTTTGGAAGACAGCTTGTAATGACATTGGTTTAGTTTCTTTGTCATTGTCAGTGTTACATCTCCAGTAATTTTAAGCATTTTTATGTAAAGATTTTTATGTTGGGATTCAGGAGCTTTTGAATTTTTTTTATTTTTATTTTTTTTTAAGTTTTTTCCAGTAATGGTATATTAGACAGCTTGAAGTATATCATTCCTCAGAAATGCTATGTATGTTATTTCAGTCATATGTGAATGGAATTTGAACCTGTATAGAGAATTATGGTAAGAAAACTGTGTGGCTGATGAGACATTATAATGGAGCAGCGCAGCAAGAACAGACTGCAAATAGCAGCTTGCTGATTATGGAATTCCAGATGAGATGTTGAAATATAGTGGTTCAGGTCTGACTTGTTTCCAACCTTTTTGCTGATACCTGTTTAAATGTACTATATAAAAGCAAATCAAAGTAAAATGGGTTGCAATAAAGGTCCATGTAAACAGTGAAGAATTTGATGAAAACAACAAACTATCACATATAGGTAAAAAACCACAATTGGTTCTGATGGGTGTAGGCCATATATTTAGAGATTTATATTTTAGTTTTAGCACTGAGAACTACTCAAGATGCCAGAGGTTAAAATTAAAGTATCTGTTCCAAAAATATCTAGAACTTCACATATTCTACTATTTTTACCAAAGGTTATTTTCTAAGAGGAGACTGTCTCATTATTAGGACACTGGTTCTGTCAGGAGACATGGAATCAGCTTAATGTTGACTTTTAATCCAACTTGCACACTCTGCTGAGAAAACACTGTTTCATTTAACGTAAGCACTCTCAAGTACTTAATTTGCTCAATTCATTCTCCAGTGCAGCCTTGGATAAAGGCAAAGTCATTTGAGAGAGGATGTTACTTTTCAGCATGTTCTACTAGGACTAATAAAAAAAGAGTGAATTTGAGATTATTAGCAATTATTGATTATCCTCATCCATGTCTTCTGTGTGTGATATATTAGTATATTTTGATACCAATGTGCCCTGATATCTAAAGTTGTAAAAGTTTCCCTTTGTTCAGAAATGAAATTTGGACTTCTTGATTAATTTAAACACCAATTATTCTGGTTTTTTTTTGTCTCAACCTGAAAGGCTGAACATCCTCTATGTTATACATGGTCTCCCCTGAAATAGAAGCCCTATGTAAGAAATACAACATTTTAGTTGTGATTATTTTAGTTTCAAGGGAGGAAACCGTGAATGGACTAATATATTCGATAATTCTTAAATGGTAGAAACTCCAGTTCTAATACTACATATTCATATGGAGTATAACTGTAAAGTCTTCTATAATCTTTATTTTTTGTCCCTCAGGATTTTTCACTCCCTTGCAAGAATTCTAGTCAGATTAGACTTCGCAATTTAGATATATGTTTTCTTAAAAAGGACAATTGTCTTATTGTTCAGCATCACTAGTCTAGCTGGTGAAAATCTCTCTGGGTTAATAAACAGAAGGTAAGAATGATACAATAATTTGTAAACATTGATTGCATTAGACTATCTCTGCATAAAGAAATCTACATGAGAAATACCATGAGTATTGGTGGTTTATGCAGCAGATGATAGCATACCACACATTTTACATGAAGGCAGTGAGATAACTGTCATTTAGGAGCTCATATCACTGAGCTAACAACCTAGTGTTCTGATAAAGGTATTTGTAATTCCTCCAGGCTTGATGCTGACTTTACTGATTGTCTGTTTAGAAAAGCATATGACAGAATTTCGCAAATAATAATCAACCTCCATGGGCCTACTACTTCCATATCTTAATTTGAGAAACCTTTTCCACTTTCTCCCCAAAGAAACGTGGGAATTATTTTAATGATATTTTTAGAGTGTACAGTGTACAATCACTTCCATTTTATCCCTCTGTGTATGAAGCTATCTCTAATTGTCTAATAGTAATATATTATATATTATTATGAAGTTTTCATCTGTCTACTACTACATAGAGTAACCCTCTGTCAGTTCTGGACTATTTCATTCTGTCATGTAATTACTCCTCTGTTCCTATCTCTTACTTTAATTAGAGAAGCATACCTTTATGTTTCNCCGACGTGATTGATTGCGTCGGGCTCGACTGCTCCTGGCCGTGGCACCTATCTCTTACTTTAATTAGAGAAGCATACCTTTATGTTTCTGAGCAAAGAAAAACTACATTAAATCACTGTGCACTCATAATTCATATCTTTATATGTTGCCTTTTTGTAAATTGTAGCTTTGCATTTCTGCTGGTATCTCGCTAGAATTAACAAAAATGCTTGCTGAAAACAGAAAACTTGTGCTGTATGTAAGTAGCAACAGGCATTTATTGTATCTCAGAATGAAGTCATCTTTAAGTGGGCAAAAACTTTACCTCAGTGAAAGCTTCTTATCATCATTGATACACAATCACACAGCTCACAACGGGCCAGGAACAAATATTTCTCTTAACTAATCAAGTGAAAACATGAATGTACACCATAGTTTATACTGCTCTTTGTTCTATTAATGGTATAGAATAGAATTGCATTACTTGTAACATGGCATAGATTTCTGGTAAGAATTCAACTGAATATAAGCATTGCACATTCCACACTATTTAAGCATCTTTAGTAATGAGCTAATATTCCTCAAGCTATTCAGGCATATGGAGGTCATTACTTACAGTTTAGTATATGGAGGGGTTGCTGTTTTCCATCTATAGCTGTTGTAAAGTGAGATGGGCTGTGGAGGAGCCTCTGAAGTGTCTGTAGATTTTGCATGTACCAGCCAGAAAGTTTTCCCTGTTTTCTGTGTTTGCTTAATAGTCCCAGGGGACAATAAAAATAAAACAGGTTATAAAATACGACATATGGACAAGTTTTCTGTTGCAGCAGGTATGGATTGTAGGACAGGGAACTGCTTGAGAGATTCCAGGGCAGGGCTACCAAGGTGATTAAGGGAGTGGAGCATCTCTCATACGAGGAAAGGCTGAGGGAGTTGGGTCTCTTTAGCTTGGAGAAGAGAAGACTGAGGGGTGACCATATTAATGTTTATAAATATGTAAAGGGTGAGTGTCAGGAGGATGGAGCCAGGCTCTTCTCAATGACATCCAATGGGTAATGTCCAATGGGACAAGGGGTAATGGATGCAAGCTGGAACATAGGAGATTCCAGTTAAATATGAGGAAAAAATTCTTCACAGTGAGAGTGACTGAACACTGGAAGGGGCTGCCAAGGAAGGTTGTGGAGTCTCCTTCTCTGGATGATCTTTCAAGGTCCCTTCCAATCCCTGATATTCTGTGATTCTGTGAAATATCTGTAATGAAAGGAGCATCAGCTAGGTGCCCAGTCACCCTGTGATACAGGCTGTCAGAGTTTCTAAGACCTCTGCTTGAATAATTAGCCCATAGACAAGAAATCTGTACGTTTGTCCTTAGATTGGCAACTGTTCTCCTGGACTGACTTCTTACCAGCCAAGTCTTCAAACATGGGTGTACCTTTACAGTTATATCAGTTTACAGTTCAGCATGTAAGTAAATTACAAGGCTTATATACAGTAGGACTGGTGTCAGGAATAGTTTGAATATTTTAATACTTAATATTTTAATATTCCCTAAGTCTGAAAAGCAGGGAAAATCTGGCTAAGTGAAGGCTTCTGGTGTCATTTTGCTGGTCTTCAACTTCAACAAGATAATCCAGTAATAACCTTCCAGGAACTGCAATATTTTACTGCTGCTACTGTGTATTTTCCTGTAAAGTTCCAGAGCTTGTGTGCAATTGAAAAAGTTCCTCATAAAATAATAATATATAATATTGTAGCTATTCCTTGTCTGTCCATGGAAAGATATGTTAACCAAAAGATCAGGTTGAAGTTTAATTTTTGACCAACTGATGTTCCACAAAGAGATCGCTTTTGTCAAAAAACAGCATATTTTACAGGGTAATGGAAAAAAATTACAACAAAAAACTGATCCTGACCTGATTAAAAATTTTGCCTTTAAGTCTGAGTTAGTACTGCAACTCTAAATTGGAAGTGGATATTATACTTGAAGTTATATCAACTTGGAGTGGAATCCAGATCTTTTTCTACTTTTCTTGGCTTCTTTTTCATTTTCCTATAATTTACTATGGTGAAAGTGGAAAAAACCACTGAACAGACACATGTAACAGCTGTTTAGGGTTTTATATTTGTACCTTGAGCAACGCAGAAAAAAGCTAGGAAATGCCCGTTTTGATTTGTTTTATTTCCCTAAAAGTATGTTGCTATTTTACCATTTTGTAACGTTTATGCCATTATTTGGGTAGGCCCACAATTTTTAAACTTCAAAACCTATGCTAAAATCCCACTGGGGTCTATGGGTTAAACACATGCTTAAAGTGAGTGTTTAATTAGACATTTTGCTGAATTGGATCTTTAATTGCTAATCTTTTTTTCAGTAAAGTTTTATTGACTTCCCTGTTTAAAGTAGCTATTTAGGTTTTCAATGTAATATTTCAGTTATAGGAGAAGAATTACCTACATGAAAGCATTGAGGTAGGATTAATTATTAAGAACTTGGAGACAAAACTAAACAGGGAGTAATAAAACAGAAACTCCATATATTTCCTATGGAGTTCTTCCTGTTCTAAGAAAGGTGGATTGAATAAATAGTACATTATTTCACCTATGAAGTTTTTCCATATCTCTTTTCCCTCACGTACTGTGAAATAACTTTATGGCTGGTAAAATCAAGAAAGGGTAGGGTTTTTTCTTTATTTGGGGAGTTCTTTACAATCAGAGACTGCTTTATCACAATAAAAACAACATTGTAAAAATAAAATAGACCTAATGAAAAAATGAAAATTGAGAATTTACCCTTGCAGAAAAGCAATCATACATGTCTCCTATCCAACAGAAAAGAAAAATTACTTAATTTAATTCTTTCACCAAGATTAATTTATTTTTAAGTGATACGGAAGAACAAATAAGAAAGCATGTTGCAAGTGAGAAGCTCTGGAATTTCACAAAAGAATATTATTTGAAATTATGAACTGCTTTATTGACAACATAAAACAGATTTGGCATAACAAAAAAAGCATAATTGACCACAGGACTAGAGTCAGCTAAATATACACAGATCTGACTTCTGACAAAATTCATGAATGCCACGTGAACTCTGTGTTTACTAGATATCTTTTGCATTACTGGATATCCTGGTGGCATCTTCATGCAGTTGTGTGTGTTTAAGAGAATAGAGAAACGTATTAATGAGAAAAATTATGTAACCGTGAATTAATATGACACTTTTTTCACCCAATTAATCTTTACGTCAGTCTATATAACTGCTTTCAGTATTCTGGTTTCTGGTCTAAACTTCCCTCGCTGATACTCGAGGGAGGCTGCTGTTGTCCCTGGGAGCTGCTGAAGATGCATAAGGTAGAACAGAGATGCAGGCCACGGGTCCATGCAGGCACAGAGTGGGCAACCTGCACTGCCTACAAAAGTTACAGAGGTGACAGAGATGATGTCCCGTTCAGCAAGTACTGCCCTCAGCAGAGAGGGTGTCTTTGGCTCTGTGAAATAAAGAGAGTAGCTTTGATATATTTTAGTGATTTATAAGGTTTAGACATTTTCATTTTTTGCTTCAGTTGTTCTGAAGCACATTTAGTAGCCCGTTTCTTATTCTGAAGTCAGATGTAGTTTTTTAGTGAAGATCAAAAAAATTTCATTGGCAATGAGGCAATGGTGTCTCTTTTATTGAATGACCACATTGTCCATTGGAATGAACACATGAGACACCTTGGGTCTGCAGTAATCAATCAAGATACATGGCAAGCAATTTAAATGAAGCTTTTATATATTGTTTACTGCAAATACTTCTGTCTGACATTTTGCCTGTGTTTTTTGCTGAAAAGGTGTTGTGAAACAGAAAACAGGAAAAGCCTCTAAAGCAGGCAAGTCCATCAGCTTAGGCTCAGTGCTGTGCTAGTGTCACCTTGTGGCTTCCTTTTTCGTTGTGAAAGTAAGAATGGCCTGTAACATATTCATATGTCCCATGCAAGGTGACAGCAAAAAATCTCTCTTAGTACCTTCACCAGGATTCTCAGTGAAATAACCTCCAGTCTGGCCTTTCCCTGTTGTACCCCCTTACACTAGGTCTGCAAGACAAGATAAAAGACTTTGTAAATAGTTAAAAACAAAGACCCCACTCCATATTCATTTTGTGCCAATGTGAATGCTTGCGTAGATATAATGGAAAGTTACAGGGAATCCATGTGCTATACCTAGAAGCAAGATTAAAGTAACATCATTCTGGATTGCCCGAGATAAAATCAACTTCTTGGCCCTACCAAGTCCAAATACTTTGTAGAAGAATTTCTTATAATTGGACATTTCACATGAGCTTGCTAAGGAAATATTAAAAAACTTTGTGCACATAAAACCTGTCCAGAAATTCTGAGTAAAATATTTATTTCTAATAATCTCAGGTCCTCTAAACATGGGATAAACAGGTAGAGATTAGAGTGGATTAAAGACAATCAAAAGTTTACAACATGTTAACAAATACAGATGACTTATAAAAAAACAGTAGACTGCTTCCCAAACTTTTTGGGACCTGAGGCTCCCACATTACACCAGGAATGAGCTCTTGCTCCCTTTTGGGTTAGAAAACTAGTACAAAAGAATTTTATTTTTTTTTAAGTATATATTTAAATCTAACATTTAACACCAAATTTTACTTTTCACTTGGCCTGCTCTTGGTTTATCAAAAAAGAAAACAAAAAAGCCAATCACATCAAAATGATGTTGTAGCAAATTTCATAGTGAATATTTTTCATAAGAAGTCCAAATCTAGAGTCCTCCAAAGCCAACCAGGCATAGATGTTTTCTATAAAATCTTGGGAATTTAGACAGCTACTATCAAATTATGTAAAACATGAACCCAAGACAAAAGCCAACATATAGAATTTATTCAAATTCACCAAGCATAATGACTGAATATATTCTTACCTATAGTTCGTCTCCTTAGCCTAGCAATCATTAATTCTCTATGAAGAAAACACCATGATGTTCCTATATATACAGTTCAAAAGAATAAGCAGGAGGAAAATAATCCTTTTATTTTTTTGCTTTTGTGAGCTTGTGCAGAAGACAGAACAGGACAACTTGAAAATGAAGTTAACACTTTTCTAAAAATTCTGTCATATAAGAGGAAAAGTTAACAATTTTTTCAGAGACAAGACAGGAAAATACCGTATGCTATATTTGTATGTGTTTTCACTTTTCATAAGCCCTTGTCACCCTTCTTTTGCTAAGCATGCAGTCTATTTTCTTTACTTTATTAATCATCTGACAATCTTTCCTGAGATAATGGAAGAATAAGGTTATGAATAAAAGACTCCATTGCTTGTCATGTTCATAAACAACCTACGAAGTTTGAAAGAAGCCTTTCACAGCAATTTTAACAGCCAAAAGTAACAGCTCATTTAAAGAGCTCTTTGGTGACAGAATATTAAGTTGTGTGCAGCCAAAAAGTTGATCTGGATTGATGAGGAATTCTGAAAATATTATGGCAAATTCCTCTTTTATTTTGTACAAATTACAGCCTGACCAGTTGCAAGCCCCTTGTGGATGAACATTTTAAAGACATCATGTACAAAATTCCCAAATATTCTAATAAGAATTAGACAACAGAGCTTCCTAAAAAGTTTTGAAAATATCAGCTTTAAGTACACACGCTGTTTACTGACCATCTCCTATTCCCTAAGTAGCATATTTCACAAATGATACGTAACACCTCAGGCTGGATAACACATGCATATTGAATAAAATATGGGTTTGAGTCTAATTATATTCAGGACAGCAGCAATATATGAGGATTATTTTTAATTATTCTATATACATACTTTTAAGGATTCATCTGCCCAATGTTTTAAAATATTTGTAAGTTCATTAAGTTAGAATATAGTAAATACTTAAAAACTGTGATGCAGATATAGAAAATTCACATCTGCAGGTTTGTTTCTTACTTCAAAACCAGTTTCTGAATCTGTATCTTAACAGTTTATTGAATTATACCTTGCACATAAATATGTATATGTGCGTACACATTTGAAACTACAAATAGAAATAATTCAACAGCTCTATTGGAGTCTAGAAAATGATTAATATATCAGGACAGCTGGGATCTGAGGAGAGAGAATTGTGGCCATTTGACTTTTGGCTGACACTTCCAACCATATGTGATGCTTCCAACCATATGTTATAATATATGTAAAAAATCAAATTTTACACTTCACTAAACAACATCATGGGAAAATTTGTAATCCAATTTCTTTAAACTGAAACTGATACCTGATTTCTGAATGTGATGCCATTGCATAAGGTATAATTTTATCTGGGGTTAGTTCCAGTTTCATCTTTGGCAGAAATTTAAACAAGTTTAAACAACTTTCTAGGGAAAAAAATGGCAGCTGTACTGGAGTATAAAATAGATGTGTACTGTCCTTATTCTGACAGTGTCACAATGGAAATTCTTTTAGCAAATTAAGGGGAAAAAATACAGCTACTATGCATTTTAACTGGAACTCTGTACTAGTCAATGCCCTTAGTAAATGGCATGCTTACTTGGGCAACTTTAAGCACATCTCTGAAAGATTCTTTTTTGAAAATGTTGCTCTTGGCCGGTAGTATTTGAAAGATTATATGGCCTATTAAACTTCATCAAAGGACAATATTGTCAAAATTCAGTGAAACATATAGATTTGTATTTCTTGGATACTACTCTATCAAGAAGGCAGACTGACAACAAAATGCTTCTGGAGAGAAAGAAACAAACTGGGGGGAAAAAAGTCCCCAAAGCCAGAAAAAAAATATTTCAATACAGACATCATATTTTATGAAGAGTTATGGTGAGTTCTTAATCCACTGTAGTAAGGCATAAGGTATGAAACTGGTGAAACTTACTTTTAGATTTCCTTATCACTGTCATTCTTACTTTAAACTATAGGAAATGATCTTTGCAACTGAAATTAAATTAAGAAAAATAACAGAGTGAACAAGAGCGTGTACAGTTTGTACAATTACACACTGTAATCAAAATCCACTTCTTTGAAATCAGTGTTGGGTTTAGTGGTGCTAAGTCACAGGTGAAGTCTATGGCAAATGGAAAGTACGTACTACTAGCACAATTTGGTCTGTTTCCATAGATGTCTCTCATAAGTTGCTGCTGTTTTCAATTCGACATCTGTGCTCAGAAAAGTATTCTTTTTCATGAATTGCAGCATTTACTGTAACCCCTAGAGTCAGAAAAGAGGTCTCACTGAATCACAGGATAATTCAAATAGGAAGCGACAACAGTAGATCTCTGGTCTGTCATAGTTTCAACCAAATTTACCAAAAC
>VZTM01038570.1:648-11305 GCA_013400555.1 Jacana jacana | reverse complement strand
CTGTGGCTTACTTTCAGTGCATAAAGAACTAGTTATAACACTGTAGTTAGAAGTTACATATTTTATTTATTTATTTATTTATTTATTTTTTAATTCGCTGTAAAACTGTAATAGTAGACCCAGATCCTGGGCTCCTACATATGTGCTTCTTACCTAGAACAGTGGGGATCAAAAGCTGTCTGAAATACACCACTAGCCAAGTCAGCACTCAGGTTGGTGAGAGGAGATGGAGCTACAGCAGTGAAAGCACAATCTGCCAGCAGCACTGCTGCTAATTGAGGACTGCTACCCTCTTTGTTCTCCCTTTAAATTGTTTAGAAGCAATTTCAGTTACTGATATTTGGAATTATTCCTTCATGGTGGCAGGGATGGTGTGAAGACCACATAGACGTTTCCAAAAATGTTAGGATAGTAGAAAAAATGAAACAGCCAGCTATTTACTCCTTTTAGCTGAGTTCACTTTCCCAAAAGCTTGGATAAGTTTCAAACCCTATTTCATTATATNNNTTCAAACCCTATTTCATTATATTGACATGCTAGAACAATTGTTCTAGAATAAAATCAAAGTCTTGTACTATTTAGGCAATAAACGCTATGGCCACATACAGCGTGAAATAGTGAAGTTCATAGCCATGAGACAGCAAACCTACACCAGCAGGTGAAAGACAGTAGGAACTAACTATCAGAATAACCCCTTAGGCTTCAGCCATTAAAAGTATTAAAGTCTGCATCTGGTTTTAGGTTAAGACAATCAAAGAGTGATATGTATCAGCAACATAGCGAATGATTCGATGTATCTTTCATGATAACTATTTAATTATTNNNNGATAACTATTTAATTATTTACTACTGGCTCTAGATACTGCTATACTTATATGCTGCTATTCACTTTAGTTAATGCTTACCCCCTTTGCCCAGATGTTCTCATAATCATGACTACCTAGGTATTACCCTTCCACTTATAAAAGCGCTCAATTCTAAGTTGTGATTGCATTAATAACGAACATTAATTGTTTGTCTTAGAGTGTTAAATGTGATTTTCTAAGCTCTTATTAGTCATACAAGGAATGTCTAATCACCTCGTGTGTGAGTAGAGCTTCCCAATATTACTATTTAAGAACAATTTAAATTACTTATGACTTCCAAAATTATGGCCTTCAGAGACTTTATTAGTTAATGATTTGAGGGGATCTGACTAAAAAAGCCCTACTCCGTTTTTGCCTGCTGTAATGGCTGCTTTATAAACAGTAAGAGTTAAACCATTTTCAGAACTATGGATTATTAGTTATGTTTTGACAGTGTGTGGTGACATCTGAAATTGACTTCTGTTTGGAAGGGAAGCCTTTTGAACTAGAAGACCAGAAAGTAGCAGAAAGGTTGGATTTAAAGGCAGTCATTTGTTGATTGACTTCACCACAAGCACAGGAAACCAGGTGTGAAGTAGCAGGGTTCTTATGGGAGACTCAGGAAGCTATAGTGAGCACTAGAGAGGAAATTATTTTTTTATTTTTTTTGTCTTGTTTTCTTATTACTAGTTTTACAGCTATCTGGTTATAATTTTCTTTTTTCTTTCCCCTTTAGCATCCCATGAAGTCTCTTCTGGTGCGTGATAATATTATATTGTTTAATTCTTTTTGTGCATTGCATTATTTGGTATTCCAGCATAAAACCCTCAAATTATTCCTGAGAGACAAGAGGGTACTATTGTCATAACTTGTATTTTATAATGTATACTGCAATGTCTTCTGTATACAATACCTTATTAAGAACAAATAACCATCATGTACTTTTCTTATTGCCATTTTCCCTCACATGGTATTGATAGAAAAATAAAAAATTCTTTCAAATTAACAAAATACTGTTTTTTCCCCCATCGCCTCTTCCCTCTGCAATGAAGAAGGAAACCCTTATCCAAACTTTTGTTCAGAAATAGGAAACTAAATTCCAAAATGTTTTGAAACTTACACAAACATCGGCAAAGATAAAAATTACTCTCAAAAGAATTTCTAACTCCTCAAAAACCTTTCTTTTTAGAGGGAACTGTAGGCGTATATGTACTAATCATGGCAAGGCTTTGCAAGGTTGGTATTACCAGATTGCAAAGGAGAAAAGGAACTACTGAGAAATGGGATATAGGAGTTCAGACTTCAGTTCTAATCAACCATATACAATAGATTTTCAGCAAACTGTGCACTTCAGGACTATCATCAAGTGTAGGAAGTAAAGTTAACAGTACGTAGGAAAAAAGAAAGATGTTTTCCAAGAAAAAATAGGTTTTAGCTATTTATTTGTTACTCTGACATCTCACTTTCTAAAATGTGCCATGCTTGCCAAACAGTGACCAACATATTTATTCTCACAGATTCAACACTGTGGTTTGTAAGGTTTTGATGCCAGCATTTCTCAATTCCATACCACCATAAAATTTGGTTCAGTTGAAACCCATGTAATAGGCTGCATTTTAAGGGGAAGGACATGCTCCATGGATTTCAAACACATTTCTTCCTTTTTTGTTTGAGGTGATCATTGCAAAATCCCATTCGCACATATTGAACAGTGCCTTTTTTTTTTAAGTGTGCATCTTCTGTCTTTATTTATTTTTAGTGTTTTCTCCAAAAGATGTAATGGAAAAGTGGCTTATATTAAACACAGATGTCAGGGTGCCAATGCTAGAGAATCTGTCTGTGAAGAAATAAAAAATTATAAAGATCATAAGGTTTGCAACAACGTTGGGCATAATATTGCAGCAATAAATCTTTATTTGCAAACTTTATTTTTTTTTTCTTTTTGTTTTGACTCATATTCCACTTTTTATTTTGCTCTTAGAAAAAAAGAAGAAAAATGAAGCAGTATTGTGCATCCACTCAGAAAAAAGAGCCAAGCCCAGAAGACTCTTTTGCTTTGCGGTGTGGATAAATCTGGGACAATGTAATATTCTGACAGTATTGAAAAATCATGTTTTCTTGATAAGTTTCCACAGTTAATATAAAAAGGTAAACAATTCTTGTAGAAGTTTTGTTTCACAGCTAAATCTTCTGTGTTGTAAATCCTTTGTGTGTAAAGGCTCATAAAATACATGTCGTATAATTTTTTTTTTACAGTGTTTAAAAATCCCAGTCCAGATCAAAATTCTCAGTTTATGTTACATGATCAACCATATGAAAAGGTAAAATCCTTACCCTGAAAACCTGCAACAAACTGCTTTTTTTTTCTTCTTCTGTGTCAGTAATTTAAACAGAAAATGAGATGTATTTTTTGAGTACTGAGTATCAACTTATGCCCTGAAAGAATGGTTTAGCAGCTTCCTGACAGTTTAATAAATTGAGAAAAGAAATCCTCACTTTTGGGAGGAAGAGAACAAGGAGGTCTACTTTGTTCAGAGGACAAATTCCATCCTACTTGAACATTCAGTTGCTGTGATGGAATTATATTGTAAATATAATGGTTACCAATAATCAAAAGGCAGAAGGTGTCAGAAGTACTTTTTCATGCTATGTACTGTTAAGCCATCAACTGATGAGCATTTGATGATGATGAAGGCATAGTTTATGAATATAAACTCCTAAACTCACATAAATGGAATATTTTGAGGTAGGTTAGACTGCTTGTTTAAAAAAAAAAAAGCTCACGACATAATAGCCTACACTGCAGGATTTTAACTGAGACTAACCCAGAGCCCAATGCCCAATTCATTATAGTAGTACTCCTCTCATTTAAGCTAATGACAAAAAGCCTTCCTGACTTGCAGAAAGTAAGGTCAGACCTTAGGTGGTCTGCATATCACTTGGATATGTAATCCTTTCCTCATTGCACTGAGCTACAGCAGACTTCTCAGTAGCTCATTATAGATCCAGGGAGCATTCATGCTTTAGAATGTCACATGCTGTGCAAGACAGCTAAGTCACCTCCACCTGTCCTGTTTGTGAGAAAGTTAATAAACCTGTTTCCTCTCTTGAGTAATCAGTCTTGAAGACTGACTTCAGTCTGATATAGGGCATATTCTGTAACTACAGAGCCAAAGAAATTGCCCAAAGTAGTAGAAAGGGCCTGTTTGTTTACTTATTTATTTATTTATTTATTGAAATAAAAAATGTCTTTGAATTTGATTTAGAGTTAAAAAGTGTCTTTAAATTGGATTTTGAAGCTCTTTCAGTCCTGTTTGCAGTTTTATAAGCAAACACAAAACTTTATCATTATTAATTACAAAGAAAACATGTAGAGAAAGCTCCTATCTTATGGAGGTTAGTCCATCATATGATACAGTGGGTTCTTTTTACTTAAAGCAAGGCAGTCTGATCCAGACTTTGCATAACGTGGGAGTAAGGCCTCATTTAAGGTTTTTTTCTTGTGCAGCATGATCCAAAACTAACATGATTTATGATAGAGACAGTGAGACCTTAGCTATCATTAAGTACCAGTCAAACACATCTAAGCATGGTCACCCTAAGTCCATCACATGATTAAATGTAAGCACAGAATCACAAAATCATGGAATGGTAGGTGTTGGATTGCCAACACCTTTGGCAATCATGTCCAAGCCCTCTGCCAAAGCAAGGCCACCTACAGCAGGTTGGACAGGAATGCAGCTAGGCAAGTTTTTAATTTCTCCAGAGATCGAGACTCCACCACCTCTGGGTAGACTGCTCTAGTGCTCTGGCATCCTTAAAGAAAATAACTTCTTCCTCATGTTCAGATGGAATTTCATGGGTTCCAATTTGAGCCTGTTGCCTTTAGTCCTGTCACGAGGCACCACTGAGAAGAGTCTGGCCCCATCCTTTTGACATCCACTTTTTAAATATTTATAAGCATTGATGAGATTGTCTTTCAGTCTTCTCCAGGATAAATGACACGGGTCACTCAGGCTTTCCTCATAAAAGAGGTGCTCCTGTCCCTTATCGTAGTATCATCTTTGTAGCCCACTGATGGACTCTTTCCAGTAGTTCCTGTCTTTCTTGGACTGGGGGTGGGTGGGGGGAAAGGGCATAACTGGACATAGTACTTCAGATGTGGCCTCACAAAGGCAGAATAGTGGTGGGGGCTGACTTTGCTCAGCCTGCAGGCCATGCTGTTTTTAATGCAAGCCAGGAAACCATTGGCTTTCATGGCCACATGGGTACATTGCTGCCTCATGATCCACCTATGACCTACCAGGAGTCCCAGGTATAATATGGACAATCGTGTTCAGCACGTACTTTGTTACAATGTACTCTTTCTCCCAATTCATTTGTCCCAGACATGAAGGCAACCAATAAGGCAGGTGACACCCACATGAGGACAACTGAACTACAGCCTGACTTTGCACTGCCTGCAGTAGAAGCCTTGACAGCTGGCTTGCATGTAGTAGACATGTATGTTTTACATACCCAAATTTCATCTGGCTTAATCTTATAAAATTTATACAAATAAACTAAAACAGATACTAAAACAGGTCAATCCCTCAGCAATCACATGGCAGATAAAGGTGGAAGTGGGTATAGAGCTCCATAGATTGTTTCTAGCCAGAAGCATACACACCCCATACCATAATTCCTCAATCAGAAAAATATGAGCCTTAAGCTGCAACAAGCCTGGTTATAATTCTTGGGGATATATTTGCTCAGCTAGCCATCATTTCAAGTTTCATTGTTATTTAACAAGCCAAATTAAAGCTAGTGAGTTTGTTATATACCGTGCAACCCAGGCCCTACATCAATCTGAATGGGAGACTGACTTGTGCCCTGGAGTGCTGAATATGACTTGAGGAGTGTTAAAAGCAGGAGACAGTACTAATAAAGTCATTTGTTGTTTCATTTGAAAGCCCCGGGAAGAGGATTTTTGTAAGGAAAATATGTTAATGGAAGAAATTACTGTTTTCTTTTCTTGCCTAGAACAATACATCTAGGCATAGACCATGAGGAAGACAATGTGCCTTTAAACATGTCCCATAGAGCTCTGCCATATTTGCTTTTTATTTTTAAACTTTATTTCTTCCTTTTTTTCCCATATTATAAACTTCAAGACAAGATCATAATGGCACATCATTATTATTGCTGTCGTGTACTATTTTTCGTAGTAGTACTGACTATATTTTTTTCTGTGTATCTTTAACCTCCTGTAAATTATCCTCGCTGCAGTGTAGATATTAATACCACTGAATAATTGTTTCAGAAAAAATCAAAGAAAATATGATGATATAATGATTTTAAATTAAGAGTTTCTTGTTTAAATATCAGATTTACTTTCTTTAAGATTCTTTTGGGTGAAATCTGAATTTTATATACCTGGTATTATTTATTTTATTGAAATAATTTCAGCCAGCTTTTTCAAAAGCAAAATGTCTGGAGTAATTTTTTATTACATTTTTTTTGCTGCACCGAAAATGTATTTTGAGAATTAATAGAGAATATTCAGACCTTCATAGATAATCAGACCAAATCTTCCTTGGTGTTTAAAACATCTAAAGAGAGATAGTAATTCTCCAAAAAAAGATTGCAAAAAATCAGCCAGTTTTGGGGTTAAATGTTGCAGCTCTGGAATTTGAAACAGAGTGAAGTATTCACTTGAAAATTCAATAAGCTTGATCTGGAAAGCACCTTTGTTTTCTGCAAAGGTACAGAGTAGATGTAGGTATTTAGGAGGTCTCTAAATAAAACTCTATTCTTTATTTTGCCTTTGCATTTAGGCTTTGCATTGCTAGGTCATACTGGGGAAGCTGCTGCACTCTGGTGTGTCTGTGAGTCTTCCTTCTCCTGTGACTTCTAGTCTTTCAGACATTTGAGGCCAAGAATGTCAATTCTCAGTGCTGCAATTAGGACTTTCAGGTAGTGCTATGGTAAAATACATCATAATAACTAGGTTCCAAGTCTTTGGGCAGACTTATGCTAAGGCGTTACCTTCCTGTGGTTCTAGGCTGGACACTGTTGCAGGTGTGTCAGTCCCTGGCCAGCCACCTCACCAGCTCTCATCCTCACACTAGACTGTATGCTGGATTCTGGTCAGGCCTTGGTCAGCCCCATCACTGCAGCTTTGCCAGGGATATACGGGGCTCTAGACTGGTCCAGGTCACTGTACGTATCCCAGCCCTTATCCTGTGCTGGGTGCTGCATGACAAGGCTTGCTTGGGAAGAACATGGTCCTGCTGGACTTATGGCTGCTCGTGGCTCCTAACTTCCTTCTTCAGAGCAGCTGTTCTTCATGACACCCTGACACTCTTGGGCTATTACAGTCTCATCTTTATGCAGAACTAGGTTTTTAACAGCTTGAAATTAAGTATGTTGGAGAATGAGAAAGACAACGGAAAAGAGTGTTTTAATAAGTGGTGAACCTAAATCAGTGGTTGATTAGTCATGTTACATTTTCCATTATCGTTTAACTTATGACTTTGAATAAGCTATATATATGTGCTGCACTGTTGATACTGAAACATTAATGGAAATATGTCCCCTCTAGTCCAGTGATTATTTAAAAAGCACTAAAAAATATTGTTCACTGCCATCTTTTCCAGCCACAAAGGAAGCTTGATGGCCAAGCCATGGTGCTTTCGTATTCAGACCACAGACTGCTGAAGAGTTGTTGATCTGATTTTTTTCATTCGGTATTTGTTATTGACTTTTCTTTTGTATTCCATATTTTTATTATTGTAATTATTATTATGGGGACAGAAAAAGTAAGAGGTACACAAAGATACTGGTGGTACTAGAAATGATTTCTCAGTCACTAATGTTGACATCATAGCATCTAAAATCATAAGATTGGAAGAAGTACTTCAGCAACTGCATCCCATCTTCTGTCATCATGGGGTTGAAGCATTTAAGCTGTAAAGGTTCTCAGAGCCTCTGATCTGCACACTGCTGCTACCCCACATGCTGCTGACTACAGGCCATATTGGCAAACTAAAAGGTTTTTCCAACAACAATAACGGGTGATTTAAGTGAAAAATCTGGATGATCTGAAGACATGAACTACACTTCAGTAAAAGCAAGGGGAAAAAATCCAGGCTCCAATGCTACCACAATAAAAGAGCATGGATAGCTATAACTGCAGTTTCTCGTGTTTCAGAGGAAGGTAAAATAAATATAGGAAATATTGTTAAGATACGTATTAAAATTAGAAAAGACTCCTGAATGAGGCAGGTTATTTGTGAAGTTTATGAAGTATGTGATTGATATGGTAAAGGAAATAGTACAAACATATACCATCAGGAAAAAACAATTCTACTTTCTTCCAAATTCTTCTGGGAACACCAATGACATACTGCTTTGGCTTCCTGATCAGGACCAGGCTCATATACATTTGCAGTGTCTTTTATCTGTGACTATAACTACTATAATCTTCAAAGGAGTGAGAAAATTAAATAAAATATCTAGACACTGTAAGAATGTTTAGTAAAAGTAAGTTTTGTTTTATGCATAATTTTGCAAAGTAAAACTTTGAAGAATATGGGTTTTTTCTGCAAAACAGAAAGATCAGTGGTTCTGAGACTAAAAATAGTGGTACATTTACTTTCTATGTTAAATTAATATTTTAAAATTTTATTACATTAGAGTGTAATTAAAAAAAAAAACAAAAACAAAAAAGGAAAACCTCCTTATCTTCACTTTCCAGAAAGGAAAATGATGCAAAGAACAACCAACTGGCTTCTTCAAAGCCATGCAGGGAAATAAAACACAGTACTAGAAGACGTTTGAACAGAAGATATTCTTCCCTTTTCTTCAATTCTACTATAGAATATAGATGCAGGTTATTTTGATCTCCTAGATATTTTACCTTGTACAGAATGAATTATGAACATTGCAATTTTTTCATTACTTTCAGTAGAAAATGGAAGAAAAGCAGTTCTCCAAACCATACTGACCATAATGATAACTGCCATCAAGGATTTAAGTGGTCAGCATCATTTTTACCTATGGCATGATTCATAGTGGCATCTTGTTGAATTTTCAGGTGACAAAGAGCTAACATTAAGGATTCCAAATCCTTAATGGAGAAATGAATTTTTCATGTCCTTACCAGTAGCTCAGTCTGCTTCCTGTTTTGCCATAAGCCCTACTTTCCAAGTTGGTCATGCTAGATAAATGTCATTGCAAGATAGCCATGATTTCCATTGAGTCAAGTGTATACTTTCATAGTGAAACCCAGGTATGGCAGTCAACCCTGCACAGCAGCAGCTACTGCTCGTACAAGCTGATAACCAGCTCTGAGCCAGGAGACACACTGTGCTCTCAGAAAAGGATAACAGGGACGCTTTCTATGTGTCTAAAATCAAAGTCCAACAGATATCTCATATTATGAGCCCTTTATTAATGCTGCTCTCACATGAGTGGAATACATTTACATTCTAAGTTACAGGTAAATCAAGAGTCCTTCTACCTGTGTTCCAAATCAAAAATTGTATGGAGTTTGCACTGGGCTCCAACTAATAAATCTGAATTCCAATTGAATTAATCAGCTGATTTTCAGTACAGTGCTACAGTGATAGGTGGTTCTTTTTAATCTTAAGGAATGGTCAAAGCAAGCAGCAGGAATGAACTCCTATATGCCAGAAATATGCAGTGACAACGCATCCTTACATAAATTAAATCGCATACAAAAGGATATAATTTTCTTGATTAAAACTGAGTAACTTGTAAAATCATAGACTGTCTTTAGAAAATTCTATTTATAAATTATTTTCAAGCCTGGTCTTTTCAAAATGTTACTTATTAATAAAACAACTGGTCTTTCAAGACCACCCAGGAAGAGCACCTAAAGCAAATTACCACTTAACTGAAAAAGAAACTACAGCTCAATGCATAGTGTAAAGTTAAGAACACTTTTACTCAATAAAGCTGGAAAACTACACATACTAAAGTATTTTCACTGAGATCACTAGCTAGGAATTAACCTCTCAGCAGTATACCGACAACTTCAAGGTTCCAAGAATAGGTTTGCCCAGTGTAGTAGCCTTATTTGCTGTAAGAAAATTTCTTTATGGTCATAATTTTGGACACCATAATCCACTGGAAATATAGAGGAAAATCAGAGGCTTCTCCTTGAAGAGTTGGTTTGTCAAAGCATCATATTCCAAACAGTTCACGCTTTTATAATGTCAGAAATTTATTCCATGAATCCCGAGACATGGTGTCAAGATTTGCAGTTCTGATCCCCATTACTGAGTAACTCCAACAGATAGTATGAGTCTTTGCTGTTGAACGTGAGAGAAAGGAAAAAATATAGGTCGAAGTATAACTTGTCATTTGTAATCAAGTTTTAAACACTTCTCTTAGCTTTTTTGACATCAACGTGGAATGAAATGCCCTACTTCTGGATGCAGTCACACACAGTAATGTGACAGACATATTTCAGCAGTTCTAAAAAAAATTTATTATCAATTGGAAAGATACAGTTAAGACCTCATTTTCTGTCTGCTTTAAAATTGCCAGTGTAAACAAGAAACGAAAAAGATGTGAAAAAAAAAAATGGCTTGCAGTTGAGGAAGAACAATCTGAAAATGTGGTTAGGAAAGTACTTGGTTTGGCAATGTTAGAGGTGGTGTGCAATATGGAGAGATTAAAACATTCCTGTGCAGAAAATACAGAGTTTAACTCCATGAGTTGTGTTGTCTAATACTAATGCTAACACTAATAGCATTGACAGCACGACTGTCTTGGGTGGTTCTGTATTTGATATCTGTTCAAAA
>VZTM01038567.1:10564-20996 GCA_013400555.1 Jacana jacana | reverse complement strand
TTTTGTTCTTTTGGTGTTTTGGTTTTTTTTTTTCTTTTTCTGGTAGAGAGCAGTTTAAAAGTGCACTTATTAAATATTAATAGAAGAGAGACCAATTGAAATTGCATGCCGATGCAGTCTCCATGCTCTTTGGAACCTTAACCCCAGTTCACCGGTACTTTACAAGGACATCAGTGTTACATGGCTATAGCTGTGTGCCTTTGACCCTGATTACTAATTAAACAGAGGGTGAAAGTCACTTTTTTCAGAAGCTTCTTGAATGGACAGAACTATCATAGTGAATGTCCTGTGTATTTACAGGGACAAAGATTTGCTTGATAGNTTTTATTCTGGTGTGGACACTTCCTATTCCTTTCCTAATTCCAAGTGATGATAAAATGTCTGTTGTTTTTCCAACAAAATTCAGGGGAAATATGATACACTCAAGTGTCATCTGTTATTACCCAAACTGCCAGATTTACCTGGGGTTCCTGTGAAACTATTTAGTGACCAGTGAGAAGGCAGTGGGCTCAGCAAAGTCTTTAAATGCCTCAGCGTCAGTCACGGTCAGTTATGATTACAGTACAGTAAGCAGGCCCAAGAAATCTTTCCTATTTGGTTTGACAATGGGCACAGTGAAAGAATAGTCTTCCTTTTTTATTATTCAGGCCCAGGATAGAGTAGCTAAGGTTTCCTAGTTCTAGCCAAGGATGGGGTAACTTGGTGAGGGACGTTCCTCTCAAATCACGAGTAGAGTCTGGCACAGCAAAGGCTTGAGGTGTGTGAGAGGGTTTTGTACTTTTTGCGGGTTGTTTGGAAAAGGAAGAGATTCTATTTCTAAGTGAGCAAATACAATCAGTGCAGAGGAGGTGTCAGGTGTCTGGGACTCCACTCATCCCTTGCAACCGAAAGCAGAGTAGCTGTGCTTTGCAAAAGTCCCAGTGCATGGGCTCCTGGCACGGGGGTACTGTATGATGATGTATGCATGATTTAAAACAATACAATTAAACTTCCCTTCAGGAAACCCCTCCTCCCTCCTTTTTTCCCCAGTTATGGGATACTGGGAACAGTCCATTCGCCTTCCTACCTGTTGCTGTACAAGGTGTTCTGTTGAGCCTGGTGGGACCAACCTGTGGTGCCAGGTCCTGTGCTTGTCCAGAAACCCAGCTCCTTGCCTCATTTAAAACAATCACAGGGTTTTAAGCACAGCTTTGGCTTTTGCCCTTCACACAGGACGACACTAGGTCGACGACATTTCAGGATAACTGTTTGGCAGCCATTTTAGATACTGCCTGCGCTGAGAGCACTCTGACTGCCAAAAATTGCAGATACTCAGTGCCAAAACACTCTTGGCAGTAGAGATAAACTTTGCAGAGATACACAGTCCAGAAATATCTTATAATTACAAAGCACAGGGGGCAGAATGTTTTTACAATACAGCTGTGCTAATGTAAACATTTAATTTGGCAGCCTTCTCCACCCACTTTTCAATTAACCGGGTTTATGCAGATACTTTATGTCTGCAATAAACTTTATTGCTACTTCTCTTAGAGTACAGTTTATGAAACACAGATTTGAAGTATTTTGGGGGCTTTCTATACATCTAGCAAGGCACATTGAAAATGTTAAGCTGTCATAAAGGGAAGTGTCAATTCCTGTTTTAAAATGCCTTAGCTCTGGCTTCACTAAAAGCCCTTGCTTTAAAAGTATATATTAATTGGGGCCTGTCTCCTTTGGTTTCTCCCAAAGCAAGTAACAGGATATTAATAGAAAGAAATGAAATCACTTTAAGAGCTACAAAAGGACATTTGTGCTGGTGATCATTAGAAAAGACAAATGTTCCCGGTGTTTCAGAATGGTGCTACAGAGAACAGCTCTGAACAGCAGTTCTTATGAATATAATTGCAATAATTGTGTGATAGCCGTGGTAATTGTTCTTATAGAGTAAAAGAAAAATAATTTCCAATCACAAGTGTTATTCAGACTTAGACAGCAAAAAGCAGCCAAAGATCCTTTCCTGCAAGCTTCAGAATGCTGGAGGTTACAGTATTTTATAATGAGAGAAGTTAATTGTGGAACCGGTTAATGTTTTATAATATAAGAATACATATTAGATAATATCTTTCTGCTCAATATCAAATACATTAAAGTAACTCTTCCTAATTCCTTTTGCATTTTTGTGGGAATAAAAAGCTTCCATGTGACTTTGAAAGGCCAAAATGCTAAGTCTGTTCCCTACAGCCAGGAGCATCCCAATCCTGTAAGTGGTCGAGCTGTGTCAGAGGGACCATCCCTCCTGTGGCAGCCCCATGTTCAGGGTCTAGGCAAAATAGAGTTAGCTCAGTCACAGAATTAGGTTAACATGTTCCCCAGGGATGACTGACTTCAGGACTCAAAGGATCAGTTCAGTTTAGACAAACTGAGTAGTAGGAAAGATTGTATTCTTTTTTTAAAGTATGTTAAAAGTTCTTTAGTCATGAAACTTGGACTAGCATCCAAAACTCTGTCTTGACTGCTTTTGTTTTGGCCTTTGTATTTCCAGGCTGGGCCATTCATTGCTGTTAATAACGATGTATCAGGAGCAGCGGAAGAAAGGCTGTTGGGTGTCCTACATCAGTCTAGCTGATGGTCTCTACCCTGCAGAGCGTTCAGCTTTGGTTTGCATGTGTGTGTGAGGCCAGGAGGTGGTGGCATGAGGCACCAGGAGGTGGTGGTGTGACTAGTAAAGGGCACCAAAGTGTCTTCATTTGTGTTTTCAGCTGATCTACCGAAACTTGTTTGGGACTGGGTGAAGGATTTTTAGTTTAACTTTCCAATAAAGAAAGATATGGAAGTAGACACACATGATGTTTGTGAGTATTGCTGAAGGCATAATTTACCAGGTTTTTAAATGGGTGTGTTATGGTCCAAAAACAAGTGAGTGAAATTATGCACTTCAGTGTTTAATGAATTCCAGGAAGTTAATTCTAAATGTGAGTGAAAGGATATCAGAAAAACAAGAGCTTCTTCCAGTTGATTTGCTCATTCCCAATTTTCATTGAAGTTAATTAATCTTGCATGCTGCTTTTTAAAAAGCATATTTACTTTTTTATAGTAGACATCTATTAAGTGTGATTAGGTTAGTATGACTAAAGCATAAAAATAGAGATATATTAAAAAGCTAATTGAAGAAAGTCAGCAAAAGCAGGTGTTCAAGCGCTAGCAACATAAGGTAGGGTCTAGTTCTAAGGATAATTCTGTCTTTGTAACCTAGTGGGTTATAAAGACTGGCTGTGAGGGAGGGAATATAGCTTATGGATGGGTTCCCACACAAATGCTTATTGCAGGAATTCAGAATATTCTTTTGTCCCTCATGATCACAAGGCACTTCCTTAGGAAGTGATAATTACTTTTAATTGTTTGTCTCCTTATTCTTTCTACCAATCAATAAATCAGTCTTGTTGATGAATGGAGTTATCTAGCTGTTTTTTCAAAGTACTGTTCCCTTAATTAGGAGTGCAGTTATTTAGCACTGTCTCTGTGATGAGTGTAAAGTACAGCAGAGAACAGAGTGGTTTTAGGAGTGAAAGGAAACTTTTTAATATACTTTGGCCATTTCATGAGCAATACAAATTCAGTTTGGTGGTGAAGTGCCTCATGAGAGAGGTTGTCCTTTATTTGGCCACAGAAGTGTATGAGAATGCTGATTCTGCCTATGGGTGTCATTCATGGCCCGTAGGCGGAATGAGCGTTTTAAAAAACGATGCTTCGTAATTCATTGGTGTTCCTTAAAATAAAATGGATTGTCAACATAATAAAATCCTGGTCACAGGAATGAAAGGTCTGAAAGGCAAAAGTGAAAAATATATTCTATATCTGTAAAGAAATTACCAGTCACCTTTGACAACACCAAATTAATTGATAATTGGTATATAATAATCTGTCTAAATTGCGGTCTCCACTTCCCTTTCCAAGGCTTTACAGAAGTACCAGTGATACTTGGAAAGGAAATAGCTCTTATGTTTTGTCTATCAATAAACCTCCTAAACAGATGGGTCTGGGACAAGGCCGTTTTGTACCACTCTGGGAGAGCAGTCCCTGTGAAGCTGCTCAGGATTTCCTTTGTATAAGCCAATCTCCAGGTCCACCGGGGAACCAGGCCTTCCTGGGGATTGGAACAACATGTACCATGTTCTGCAATGGACCCATGGAAATATGAGGTTCATGTAAGTGCAAGGAGCCTTAACAAACTGATGGAGGAAACATCTTCAGTGTTCTGCCATCTCCCCACATTGGCAGTGCTGATGTCTTGGAGGGGGGTTTCCACCTCTGTCTTCACATCCCTGAGCACCACTGCTGCACTGCCCTCCATAGCAGCCTGCAGAGCACAGTGCTGGAAGTGAGCTACCTGATCCTGCACCCAGGATGGGAACTGTACCCACAGCAAAGTCTGAAACAGCACGTCTCCATTCAGGGCTCTGGAAACATGCAAAAGTGGCCAACAGCCACCTTTCCCAGAGCCCTTCTCTCATAGAATCATAGAATTGTCTAGGTTGGAAGGGATCTTTAAGATAATCTATTCCAACCATCAATCTAACTCTGATTAAAAACAACAACCCATCACTAAACCATGTCACTAAGCCCTGTATCACCTCCAGGGGCGGTGCCTCAACCACCTCCCTGGGCAGCCCATTCCAATGCTTGATAACCCTTTCAGTATAAAAATTCAATATCTGATATTGATATCCAACCTGAACCTCCCCTGACACAGTTTGAAGCTATTTCCTCTTGTCCTACATCTGTGATTTGGGAGAATAGACTGACTCCTGCCTCTCTACTNTGTTGAGGGATATGGTGTAGGGGAGGACTTTGTAGAGTGGGGCAGGTGGTTGGACTCAATCATCCCAAGGGTCTTTTCTAACCTGAATGATTCTATGATTCTATTCTTCTACCTCCTTTCAGGTAGTTGTAAGGAGTGATAAGGTCTCCTCTCAGCCTCCTTTTCTCCAGGCTGAACAACCTCAGCTCCCTTGGCCACTCCTCATAAGGCTTACTCTCCAGGCCCTTCACCAGCTTTGTTGTCCTTCTCTGGACCTGCTCCAGCTCCTTAAAGTCTTTTTTGTGGTAAGGGGCCCAAAACTGATCATCGCAGATCACAGGTTTGAAGCTGGATGTTTACCTAATGTCTAGGAAGATGTTGGAAGTCAAGTACTCCTGCTCAACCAATGTGGCAAGAATTAAAAGAAATATTTTCAAAGAGGTAAATGTGGTTTGGCACAATTGGATGTGCACTGTGTATTCTGGGGGTGCTTGAGAGCTTGGATGCCCAGAAACAGCGGTTGGGGACAGAAAAAAAGTGTGTGTGGAGGGTATGCTCTGCTCTGGCATTATCTTAGAGGACTTTTTAGAAAGATGCTGAAAGCTCGTGGACATATAGTAGCAGCAAGCTTTTAACCTGCCAGCCCCTAGATGCTGGTAACAATGCTGTGTCAGTTCTTCAGGAAACACATAAAGAAGGACAAATGAAGCATTCCCCTGTACAGCAGAAGACAGTTTAAATAGATTAGGGTCTGGCATAGCACTTAAGTTTATCAGGCATTTAGTGTTTAGGATGTGCACTACAGCCGTATGTGACTTGCCAACTATCTGGGCTTCCCCCACTGTTTCTGGTTTGGCAACGATACGGTTTTTCACCCTATTGCAAAGCTGACTGCCAAGGAGACATGGCCAGCTTTCTGCTTCCTGTCTTCCTCTTTGTCCTGGCTTGGCCTGCACCCTGCCTGCCAAGTCACAGATGCCAAAAGCTTATACAAAAAGGTCAAACAACTAAGGCTTGAAATCACCTATGCCAGCATTTGTATTTTCTTTCTGTTCTTCTGTAGTTGACTAAGTGGAACGTACATGACACATAGTCGAGATAGGAATACAGAGAAATTTTTGCCAATAGGAGTGTATGGATTACAGTTTTGCAAACTGCTTACAGAGGCAGTGAACACTGAACATTTTAAGAAGAATTCTGAGTAAAGCTCAGTGAAATGTGAAGTGCTAAAGATATATAACAATTTTATCCCTCTCCCCTCACCCATCCAGTTTGATTTTGCTTGCTTCAGCGGTTTTGCTTGCTTCAGCAGTTTCACTGTATTTTAGAGTAAAGTTCTTTTGGAGTTTAGTACTACACTTCTTTGCAGTTGGATGTGCAGCTAAATTAATATATGTGACTGTGTAGTAACTACTAAGAAAATTAAGCTTAAGGTAATATTTATAACTGGGAAGTTTGAAAAAGTATGTAGCTGTTCAGAACCTAAACTTCACTAAGATAAATCTGAAAACTCCTGAACTGAACATTTTTTTCCTCAGACTAAATTTGTTTGTCTGATTTTGGTTCAGCTTCTCTCCATCTCATGAAGCTGAAGCAGAAAAATACATCTACCACTTCTGTTTCTGTAATGTTTTCTTGTTGTGGCTATGTTATTCCCCTAGTGCTTTAATCTGCTTTTTTACTAAATACTAAAGCTGATAATAGTAGCCATAAATGCAGCATGACTGTTGGCCGTGAGTTGTAAAATTGCATGATTGTAGGGGAAGCCTTCTGTTCAAGTGATTCATCAAAGCCCATGTTGCAAAGCACAGCTTCATGTTTCAGTCAGTCTTCAAAAGAGACTATTCATTTTATTCATCATCTGCTCAGCCTCTCCCCTACCTTGCACACCTTTAAAGAGAGGGTGTTTCTTTAAAGTAACAACAACAAGCAAGTGAGAAAAGGGAAAGATCCTTTCAGCAACGGGTCCCTTCATAATAAGCAGCATTTGATTGTCTACCTTTTATTCAGTTGAGCAAGAAAACTATACAGTTCTTGGTGACTTTAGTTTGTTTAACTACAAGTATTTTGCTGGACACTGAGAAGGTTGCAGGCTTGAGGGATATTCCCAGGCATATGGTGGTGGCAGGAGGAAGGTAGAGGTTGCAAAAAGAAGGCAGGGAAACGGATTTGTCATTGGTTGTTTTGTTCATTTACACAGGTGGTTTCAAGTTATCTTACAGTATATCATTAACAATTTTATATACAGTGCTGTTCCTAGAGTTAATTATAGACCTAGAACTTGGGTAAAAGGGCTGCCAGTGTCATTAATTGAGTATCAGTGCACTTCCTAGAATCAAACATTGTTTGTGGACAGCCATTTCTAACTCCTCACACAAAGCCACATACTCTCAATTCATTCCATACCGGGCAGTAATTTACTCACATGTATGCCCTCTGCTCTCAGTAACACAACAATAAATCCTCTGTAAATAGGGATGTCAACTGTTAATATTACTTTTTTATTCTGACGGTGCCTTGCCCATCTCTATCCTTCCAGCTGTGCTTCGCTGGGTTATGATTTACATACCACTATTTGCCCCCTAAACAGACAGCATTAGTAATGGTGAAGGAGTTGAACAGTCATGCAGCTTTGTTTCTTTTTTGATGAATTCTTTAGATGTTCTTCATTGCCAGGGTGTGGATATTAATTTTCTCAAGTACCTGAAACATCACAGCAGAGATTTCACAGAGTGTGATTTTGTGGAGTCCTTCAGGAAGCGTTCTCCTGGGAATGCCTGAAATCAGCAAGATGATCTTGATTACTGCTGCTTAGTTTGTGACCTTGAAATTGACACATCTGCCCTGCAGAAGGAAGGACTGTGGCCATGCTTATGTGTGAACAAGAACAAAATTTAGTTTTAAGTATTGTTCCTTGCAGGCCATTGACCTTGAATTTGTTGTTACTGGGAACTGAACATAGGTAGTCATCCAATCCAAGGGTCTTCAGGCTATACAAGTTGTTAAAAACAGTCTGCAGTTCCTGTGAGGAGGAGATCATTGTTCCTAAGAGGCACAAACTTAATTTTTACAGATTTCAAGACAGTAAGGAGTTTGTCATTTGGGCTAAGAATTTACCTTGGTTTTCTAGTGGTTTAAACCCTTCCAGTCTTCATCATGAGCCTGCAGACAACATTGAGAGAATGTATTTCAACAGTCTGGGAGAACACCTGAATGAAGTATGGAAACACAGAAAAAGTATTTTTTAATCCATAGTCCAGATATGTAAATTTACTATGGTTTCCCCTACTAATCTCATGGAAGGATATGGTCCAGAGAAATTACTTTATTCTACCCCATAATCACTGCACTTTTTAAATGTCTCATTACTTAAAATTTTATTTCCTAATGTGATTTTTACTATGTATGTTTAGCTGAGTCTTTTACTTTAAATGCTACAATATACTGATTACATTTTTTGCTTCTACTGATTATTAGAATGGTTTTATGCATTTAGGAAAGCACCTATCATTTTACTGCTGACATGCATTTGCTCAGAAATCTTAGTGTGACTGTCTATAAACTATGTGAACTTAATGCTGTGGTGTATATAGCGAAACATTATAGGTGAGAGCTTTGCAATGCTACCCACACTTGCTGTGACTAAGCCAACTTGTATATGGGAAACAGTGTAGGCTTGCAGGCTTGATGGTCTTCCTAGATTCACATTTTCTGGGCTGTCTCCTGTATGCAAACACATACTGTCTAACAAACTGTGGTAACCTGTAGACTAAACTTTGTATAAAGCTTTAGTTTTATTCTTATTGTTACGGCAATCTGTCTTCATATGCTGTTTCCATCCTCTGAATACTTACATCATGCTGTTATCAATAGCTATGCATATGGAAGTGATCTGATTGTTCATTTGATTAAAATAGAAGAAAGAAGCCATACAGTAATGCCTGTGTTTCCTGAGGGGACATGAGGCTTTAAACTTAGAGCAGAAAAACTGGCTTGATATGGAACATGTTTTAAGTTTGTTACACAAACTTAATTTTGAACAATTGTGTATGTAGGAAGGCTAATGCCAGAATCCCTGTGGAAAAACTGGCCCCAAAATGTGCTGGCATATTCTTGCTTTCCGGTGGTTGATTTGCTGCTGGTGGAGCTCTCTGTTGCCAGCCCTGACATTGCCTCACTTTGCTGCAGGTGAGTCACTCGCCCTGTTCTGCTCCCACCTGTGGAAGTGTGTTGGTGCCAGGGAGAGGAAGAGCATCATGTGGAAAGCATATGTTGCCATGGGACAGTGTTAACTTGGAAAGGGTTTGGGAAAAGCTTGGTGCAGGCTGACTACCAGGCTTCTTACCTTCATTGTTATTCTGGGANTGTGTGTGTGTGTCTGTGTTGGTTTCCTTGGTTTGTTTTCTGCAAGCTTGAGGTGTGACTAGTGAGCCCTCTACAGCGCTTGCCTGTCAGTCACACCCACTGGGTGGAGAAACAGCCCTAGGCCAAGGTGAATTTCATGAGAGAATTGGATTTTCTCATGTTCCTGCTGTTACTGATATCATAGCACTGTCCTGAAAGGCTCTATTGTTGTTCATGTTTCACTTTTAAATGGGCGTTAAAGGGATACTGTTGGTTATTCAGATGTATGGCATCTCCTGGAAAAACTGCTTGAAAACATAAAAGCATTTTGGGGTTTTGGAGATTTGCTTGCTATAACTGTTCATAAAAGTAAAGATTATTGTCTAGCTAGCCAATTGGTCTTCTTTGCATGTCAATGCAAATTTTAGCAACTGTGTGGAAATCTGAACTACTGAAAGACTGACTGATCTGAATGAAGTCTAGTCTTTGCATTGCACAGTTTTCCAAATTCACATTAAGTTGCTCAAGAAGCACAGACAGATTGACTTTACACTGCTCTAAAGTGTTGGCAGCAACCACAATGAAAGGAGGCTGGGCTAGAAAGGGAGCTGTAGGAATGTCTTTTCAGAAGCGAACAAGGTGTCTGTGTATTTGTGGAGGGCAGAGAGGGACAAGCAGAAGACAGGAAGGTAAAGCAAAATCTGAGAAGTTCACAGGTTTCCATGGAAGTATTTCATCTGCTTGAAATCAGCCATAAAAAGCTCTGCTGTAATTACAGTGCACACACTGAAACTTTTGTGCAGGGCACTGTGTCTCATCTAAGATCTTCAGGTCCAGGAAAAATACAGTAGAGCTGTCAAAGTGCTCTAATATGCATAAGAAGATGTTGAACTGAATCTCGGACCTGCTATGTGGGTGCACAGAGGGAAATTGATTAGCATTGTTCCTGATGAAGGACAGTGCAAGTATCAACTTGCTATTTTTGGTAGAAAGGTAGAAAGGTTTTAGAAAAATCTGAAATATTTCTATAAGGAATGCTGTTGTGAAGGTGCTGTTGTTTACATTTATTCCTGTTCTTTCAGTAATGCACAAGAGAGTTAACATGTTTAACTCATTAGACTTTCCCCTGTACAAAGCTCTGAACACTGGTCTACAAGTAAGATAACCCTGAAGCTCTATGCATTTATAATTTCAGCACACACACGCACATATTCATGAATATACAAATGTACTAAGAAGGAAAGGACTGTTTGGGTTAAACATTAATGTATATCTTTAGCCAGCAGAAAGTTATTTTTAAGTAAAAAAAGT
>VZTM01038565.1:3469-14586 GCA_013400555.1 Jacana jacana | reverse complement strand
ATTCTGCATTTTATGATCCAGCAGCTATTTTGTATTACATTTTGTATTACACTTTGTATTACACATACATATATGTCCCTTGGATTGACTTCCCAAAGCACATAACCACAAAAGACATGCTTACGTGTCTACATGAGTACATAATTAACACGTTCCATTTTTCTCAAAGTGATCGAAGTAAGTGATCAGCAGAGTTCCCTTTGGAGCCATCATATTCTCACAAGCCTACTTCTGAATATACTTAAGCAAATACAGACAGTACTATGAGAATTAAAAAATGCTGGCTACAGTTTGACTGCTGCTTTACAGTAAGTATATAATAATATAATAAAATTAAATTTATGTCAATGGAATAGCAATTTTAGTGGACAAAATTAGAAAGAATCAAGTCTTAGTCAGATGTATAATTACTAGAGGGCATTATGTGACAGGTTTCTTTTTGTGACTTGTATGAAGGAAATGGTTCAATGATATTTAGACTTAATGGATGCCTGAGGTTATAAGGTGATAGTATGTCCTATCAAATATAAGCTTGTACAAGGGTTTTTAAACACTTTAATCCAACTTAGAACACCCCATGCACCTAAATCACTTATGCACGTTTAAAAATTTCTGGTTTAATTAGTTAATTCCAAAAATGTAGCCTGGAATAACTCTTTATAACTCTGGTGTGGATGTTTATGTTTTAGAGTAAGTGCCTAGTTCTGGATTAAACATCTTTAAAAATGAAATTACAATGTCTACACATAGAAGACGTGCAAACATTTTCAAGAAATGCTGTTGAATCAAAACAATTTAGTAGTGAGCATCAAGAATATTCTGGGAACTAGTGGGAAGTTGAAGTCTGTCCTTAGCAATGAGTAATGGGTTTAATTGACTACACACTTTAAATCATGGCCTAATTTCAAAATACAGACTAATGTCTTTATCAATAAATTGTCTTCCTCAGAGCAACTGCAACTAATATTGCTCCCTGAGTTGAAATTTGAGACTTAATTGTCATAACTGTTGGATGATTATTTGCTGGTGATATTATTGCTATACCTTTATCCATCTGTTTCACTGACCTAATTTCTTTTTCCATAATAATCATTTTCAGTATTAGTTCTCCAGACCACATTCCACGCCTATTTTATAGTTATTGTATTTCAGGCAAAGCCTTATTTCTTTTCCCAGATGATAATTTCAGGTTGAGAAATATTCTGAAGTATTATGATATTGCTCTTGGCCCCAGATCTGAACTGGACAATTCTGATATTTTTCAGATCTACATCTGGCCCACTATACACTGCTTCCTCTGTATACTGTACAGTCTGCTTTGACACCAGTCCCTCAAGGTCCAGCTTATATTTGTCTTTATTTTTCATAAATGGTCCCTATTGGTTTCAGCAAAAGACTGGCGCCATTATAAGAGAAGTAAGTCTTGTAAATCAGTGATAAGTGCTGTAAGACAGGAGTCTTACAGTAAGACAGGAGAGGATGCATATATGTTGAGGTCTTGATCTTAAAAAAAAAAAAAAAGAAAAAGAAAAAGAGAGAGAGAGTGAACAAAAATCCTTTCCTGTAACCATACACTTTTGTCTGATTCTAGGAAACAGAAATCGAAAATTGTTGTGCCATACTTCCAAAATTCCTGAAAGTCTTTAAGATGCTTTGAAGACTAAGCTTGCACCATCATTTGGGAACAAATGAGTAAGTAAAATAATTTTAGATCTACTTTTCTATTTTTTCTTAAAATCAGGCTATTCAGTTATGCTTACCATGAAGTTTTCTCAACTCACTGTCTGGCCTCAGTATTTTCCAGGGAAGACTAGCAATCGAGATTTTCTGGTTCAGAAATATCTGCTTAACTTTGATTGCTCTTTTGTATCTCCTATGTTTTAATTTGTTGGAACCCTAATAATCATGTGAGCCAGTCACATCCTTGGCTTTGCAGCACCAGTATCAGAAGGCAGCAAATCTAGACTTTTTGCATAGGAAACATATCAAGCCCCCTAGTCCCTTTGGAATATCAATCCCTATGTTGTACACAAAATATGCTTCAATAGGATTTACCTTGCCTGTTCCTTTCCCAGATTACAGTCATAGCAACAATACACTTTATATAAGATAGTGTGATAAAATTCTAGCCAAAGAAGCAATATACAGGACAAGAAATTCTGTTTACACAGTACCTATCTTGTGAAAGTAGAGCTTGCATTTCTTCCTTGCTCCTTTGAATGAAGCTTGCCTCTAAGTCTATCAACACTTAGGCTTGCATAATTTTAAATTAACAGACTAGAAACTTAAAACCATATACCAGAAGATTCCTCTTCACTAATCAGTTAAGGTCACTATAAGGATTAGAATGTCTGATCATTAGAACTAGGGTTTATGTAAAGCTAAGTGTCAAGAAAAAGGCAGAAGATTGACTCTGATCTGAAATAAAACTGTATTGAAGAGAAGGGAAAATTATTTTTCCAAATTTAAAAAAAAAAAAAAGATGAAGAATGAGATTTAAACTACAGTTTTCCTTTTCCTTTTCCTTTTCCTTGTAGATATAAGGTAATAGATTTTCTGTTGAATTGTCACTGTCTGATAAAGATTATAGTCCATATAAAAAGATTGTAGCGTTGAGAAGGGCATATTAACCCTAATAAATAGAATTTATTTTTACATTGTCTCACAGTGACCACCATTACTGGCTAAATTTGTCTGTCCCTTGGTCACAGGGAAACCCTCTCCTACAACTTTTCTGAGTGTCAACCTTCTGCCCCCTCGTCTGCCACCCTGCTGCTCGCAACTCTCCTTGCAATTTAGCCAAACATGAAGCAAGAACATGGCTTCCCACTTGTGGCAACTTGCCTTCCTGCATCCTCTTCACCGCCTCTCGGGGAGGGGTCTCAAGACCACTCTTCATTGTATTTAAACTGAATTTTCTAAATATTTTTCCCATTTTTTTTTTCCCCAGTATGTTTGTTATTATGCTGGTTTAGGAATACAGCCTGTATGGTCTACTAGTTGGGAGCTTTTTTACACAGTGATTTTTATTGTAGAAAAAGAAAGCTCTGTGATCCATTTTTCATTTTCTCTAGCAATAAGGAAAATGCAGCTATCTGTTTTTATGACCCAGGATCCGAACAAGGAGTTAGGACGATTTTTCACACTAAATACCTCATTGCAATGAACCTGAGTAACAAGTTTTTCATTAGAAAATCCCACTTGGCCATTAAACAGTACTAATATTTTCCTATTGTGCATAAAAATGAATAATTCATACCCACTATGAGAATAAACTAGCATGATGAGTGATAGGGCAGAACAAATATACTGTTATGTCCTATTTTTGTATATTTTACCATGTGCTGGCTACAAGCAATTTTCTGCCTTCATTTTTGTTGGCTTGGGTGAATTTTATTAAAATACATCTTTTTATATATGTATGAATAAATATGTATAGATGTATATAAGATGTATGGATGAAATAAATGAGCTTTGGTGAGTGTCTGTACATTTTCCCCATCACACATACACACACACTTACTCAAGGAACTTTAATAATTTCAAGGAAATAAAAAAAAAACCTGAACACTACTTTTGATAAGGGAATAATTGCTGGAAGAAGCTCAGCTCTTCTATGTGATGTCATTTCCCTGAACTGTGTCACAGATGTAGGTATAGCCTTTTTTTTTTTCATTTTTTCCTTGTACAAACAGTTGCCAATTAGAATTTCAAAATATTCTCTAACACATCTCCTATAAAGTGGGTGAACCATGAGGAACATGTCTTGATGAACTATGACTATAAGTGTTCTTTCATGCTTCCTGACAACTTCTTCATTTAATTCCTAATAAACACTGGTTTATACTATTTGTTGAAAACAACAGGAGAGGTGTATCTCACTTTAATTAATGTAATTTGTGGCCCATATGATTGGGAAAAAAAAAAGAATTAATCCTAGAGGAAGCAATGGGCTATTAGGGTTTGATAAAACTTCTTCCAGCTGAGTTTCCTTGTAATACATCCTTAATTAATGTGCCATTATTTGTAAATGTTGCCAAACATCCATAAAAAGCCAATTTGAGTTTGTTTAAGTTAATTAAATAGCTGCTGCTCCCACCACCCTCTTCGCAAAGCATGCTGGCACCCGCACTCCTCTGCACTTCTCCATTAGGCCTATTCACGCATGCACTCTCATGTGCCAGACACTGAGCCACCTTTACAGGGACAGACAGGGTGGGATTCTGCTGAGCAGAAGCCTGGTTGATGCCATAGGCCCCACCTCCACAGACACCCACACAGCCAGGCCACCCTCTTTGCCTCCAAGGGCTGGGCTTGCCCAAGCCCCAGTGAGGTATCCGGCTGGGCTTGGCCTCCACTCAGCCCCAAGCCACCAAGATGGAGAAGCGGGCCCTGCAGTCTGAGGTCTATGCAGTCAGCACCATGACAAGTTTAATCCCCTCCTGCTGGAGGGAAGAAAGTTTCTTCAGCTGAAGGGAAAAGCACAGTTTTTGTCATATCTGCTGTATGATGCTCTTCCTTTGTCACTATCTTACCTCCTGCATCCAGTAGAGGATGGAGATAAAAGGAAAGATATAAGGATATAATAATATAAAAGAAAGAGATTTCTTATAATAAGTGTTGTGAAACACTGGCCCAGGTTAGCCAGAGAGGTGGTTGATGCCCCATCCCTGGAAACATTCAAGGTCAGGTTGGACTAGGCTCTGAGCAGCCTGATGTAGTTGAAGATGTTCCTGCTCATTGCAGGAAGGTTGGACTAGATGACCTTTAAAGGTCCCTTCCCACCCAAATTATTCTATGATTATTTCTTTCTATGATTCTATGTGCTGGCAGAGTGCTTCCAGTGGGGCACAGCATGGCAGAGGTCCTGGCCAGGCCCAGCCAGGTTCAGCCACCAGGTTTGGATGCAACACTGTGATGCAGTCCTGCCAAGGAGGCTGAATGGGGGTTCACCAGTCATCAGTCTTCTTCAAATACACACCACCATTAACAGGGTTAGCAAAAACTCATACAAAGGTGGGTGCAATTCTCTGTGCCTGCTTTTCAGCCTGGGTAAACAGCTGAGCCAAGAGGTAAGAGCATAGACCCTGTACCCCACCTGTATGGTACTGGCCTGGTTGGAAACTGTATCATGTTTGGTTAATACAGTCTTCCTCTCCTGCACCACATTGCTCTCTATTTTTTTGTCTGGAAAATTTAACGTAATTTTAACAAAGTCTGTGGCTGGAAAAGATGTAGGAGGAAAAAATTTAAAAAGTTTAGCCGGTGATAAAGAAAACAGACCTTATTGTCTTAAACCAAATTAAACAGGACAGGGTGGGAGCTGCCAAGGACCACACTTTGTTGTGGCTAAACCAATGCCCTCCAAGCCAAACTGTAGGAAATACTAGCTTCCACTTTCTGAATTTATAAAGCTTATGTGTATGTATAGATGTATGCAAGTGTATGACTGTATATATGTATGTGTGTATATAGATGTATAGGTAGAGAAAGCTAGGTATTCTATCTTCTTTTTTTCCTCATTGTGCCTATCTTCTTCACTTGGAAAAATAATGTTTCAATGAACAGTTATAGTAATCTTATAACACATAAGAATCATCTAGAGAGAATCATCCATCCTCCCAAGTTAAACATTGATTTCTCATTGTAGTGGAGGCCATCCCTCTCCAGAGCTTGTGCTGAATATGGGATTTGACCACAATAATAAACAAATAAGAGGTGCTGGAAGCCCTTTGTCATCCTCATAGCTCTTTCTCCAATTCCAGTTTGACAACTTGGTGATTTAGATGCAGTATATTATGTGTACAGAAGACCTTTTTTTTTTTTTAATGGCAATATTTCAAAGCTTAATATGTTCTGTTTGAAACTCAGAAAGTTTCACTGGCTGATGCTCATTTCATATGAATCTTTTTTGCCATCCACCTACAAGGAAAACAGAAAAGATGTTGCAGCCAGAACACATTTCTATATCTCATAGTAGCAATTTAGCACAGAGAATACCTAGCTGCCTCTACAGATTCAACAGATAAATGAGACCATCACTGGTGAAAGTGAAAAAATTTCATGCCTTCCTAGCAGATAATTGATCTTTGTTTTCTCATAGTCTTTCTTGCAGACAGAACAGATTTCTCGCGGGCTACCTTTTAACTGAGCTAAAATAAAGTGAGAGACTTCTAGATATTAATTGTAATTCCACAGTCAGAAGGTCTTTAAGGAAAAGGACAGGTCTACAGAATGCAGAGGATTCACAGGGAGGATATATGTCTGTCTACAGAGGGTTCCACAATGCACAAATGCAAGAACAAACATTTCCCTGTCTGCTAAGAAGAGAAAAATTATGGTTTAGGGTTTTGTCCTAAATTCACTGAAGATTTCAGTATCTGATGTCATAACAATAAGCCTGCATGTAGACATCTTACACATCTCTGTAGGCCAGTGGAGAGAGGTGAACATGGCTGGCTGGCTGGCTCAGCTTCCCTCATAGCTGCTATTGCAACTTTTTAATTTTCATTTGTACAAAGGAGTGCTTTTTCAGTCAGCAGGGAGACATTAAAATGGCAGTGGAGCCTGATTTAACTTTTCTTCTGCATGAGAACTTTCTAAAGTTGACCAGAAAATTATTAACAACTGGGGAAATTAGCATACCTTCTGACAGTGCTGTGATGTCTCTGAGGATAAGAAAATCCTCACTGGCAGTGGCAGTCTGCCAGAAATCTTACATCGGTATGAAATGGTGGGTAAAATCCCATTTTCATTTAAAAATAATCAGTTTTACTTCTGTCCTGAAAGAACATTTGTCATGGTTTTGACCAATCAGACAGATGATGACCCCTCCTCCCATCCCCCCACTAAGGAAAAGAGAGGAGAGGAAAGGATTAAAGAGATTCAAGCATTTAGAAAAAAAACTAAACTACTTTAATGAAAATATAAATAATAATAATAATATAACAAACAATAAAAAGAAAAATTAAAAAGTATAAAAGGAAAGGAAAAAAGTATACAATCTATAGAAAACCATATCAGGCTCCCAGGATGATGATAACATCACCAGCAGCCATCAGTAAACATCCCAGGCTGGACTCGGTGACCAGCAGGAGCTGGATTCCGGATCAGGATCAAAGGCAGACGAACAGACAGGGTCCTCCTCAGACGTCGGCCATTTGATCCCTCAGCTTTTCTACTGAGCATGATGCAGATGGGATGGAATACCCCAGCTGGTCAGTTTTGGGTCACCTGTCCTGGCCGCTCCTCACTGTAAGTGTGAGCCCTCTATGCTTTTCCGCTTCTGACCCTCTCATGGGGCAAATAACAAAATTACCTGACCTTGGTTGTTATAGCAATAAGTATAAGCAAGGGCCTCTCTGCATACCATCCCTTGGTCTTATCACTGTGAGACGGAACAGTTTTCTGAACAATGTGCTGTTAATTTCAGACTTTAGTTAGTTAGAAGAGGCCCAGCTAAAAAAGTAAAACTACTGAACAGAAAATTGGTTTGTTTTACCTCAAACCAGGACAACATTTCAATAGAGAAATATTAACTTGATGTAAATAGTTTGGACAAACAAGAATACCTTCTTATTCTAAAATGCGGGTATAGGTGTTTAAAAGTGCTAACACAATTATATGTAAAATGTTTATTTTTAAGATAAATTTTGCTGACAGTTTAAATTTAGATGAGGGACTGTATGCAGGGAATATTCAGATGTGGTAGATCCAAAACCATCATAAGTAGAACAATAGTAAATCACATAAGCAAGGTAATTTAAACCTTAAAAGTGTGTATGTGATACTAGAAATCACAGGCACTAACCAGAGATATAAATATAGGCATGTTTTCCTGTGAGTTAGGAATAGTGAAATTGATTACAGTGAGAAATATGAATGTAGTAAATATGCTTTTTGGTTTGGTTTGGTTTGGTTTTTTTGTTTAAACTGTCTTTAGTATATTCACAACAGCAGGCTGCATCCCAGCATATAATTTTGTAAAGAACCAAGTACATTAAATTACTACCATAGTACCATAGGCATATTTCTGCAATAGGCTAGAAGAAAGTGACATTGCAGAGAAGATCCCTCCATGGCTGATGACTCTCTGTGGCAATAACTGGTTTCTGCACAAACAAAAGTGACTCTTAATTGAAATGAGAGCAAAGCTTGGATGACAGACTATGTTTGTATTTCAGTTTTCCATAAAGTTCTGGGCTGCACTGTCAGCCACTTTGAGTTTAGACCCATATGTCTTACATCAAGTGCAGATGCACAGCTTCTGTCTTCCTCTATCTCTAACTGTAGTGTAGTCTATCTCTAACTAATGTGTAGTTCTAGGGTGGCTCCTCAGAGAGGAGAAGGAGGCAAAGACGCACTTGCCACTTTCAGTGGTGCCAGCTAGCAACTTATAAGACTGTCTGACATGCTGCATAAATGATGTATGTGTGCAAAATTCACTTGGAAAGCTAATTTAGCTTCTCACCTAGGAAAGCTTTTTTTTTAATTTTTTTTTTTATTATTATTATTATTTTTTTCTAATACCTACACTAACTGTTGTTCTATAACCTGCTTAAGTGAGTTCATTATGACTCCTCTGTCCTGCCTCCAGCCCAGCAGCAGATGTAGTGCAGAGGTCTTACTTGTCCCCCCATAGCGAAGAGACAGCGAGGGAGAGCCCCAGCACCAGTGGCTTTCTCCCAGCCATACCCCATGTAGATCCAGCAGATCTCCAGCCAGCATCAGAACACAAGGAGACATCTTATTCACAGTTTGTATTCCCACAGGAAGGAATGCCTCAGGGCATAACACCAGCACCTAGCTGAGAAAACCCACGATCCTCTCCTGAATTTCCATTAGTTTGATAAAATTTTATCCCTGTCCTCCTCTGTCTGGTTGTTACCTTCTGCCTGAAGGCTTTGGAAGGCATTGGGGAACTGAGATAGCACTATGGTGCAGAGAATAGATTGATGACAGCCAAATGGGGGACTAGAGACAACCAAAGACACAACTGAGTATTTTAGACCTAATTACTGGGAAAGTAACAGGCAGAGCTAATTTCATCAGACCTGTAAGTACTGACCAGCTGCTCAAGGGAACAACGGATTCTCTGAAGCAACACAGCAGTAAGTAGAAGAAAAGCAGGCACCAGCCTAAAAATAAGGATGTGTAGCTCTGTGGGGAAACAACAGCCATAATATTAATGCAAAAATACAGTTTTTAAAATTAAGATGAATTTATTTTAGCAGAGACAAAAGAGATAAGAGAAAAGGTAAAATATTTGTAATATGAAAGAGGTAAAAAATAAACAGAATAAACCATAAATATTAATATAATATGTGCTTTAAATGTAGTGCAGATAGATTTTGTGGTAACAAGTGCAGGAGAATGATTCACAAAGATGCTTTTTAACTAATTGGCTTTCTGTGGATTTATGAACAGTAATAGATTTTCCAGGTATAGGTTAGGTGCCTGCATTTCTGTTTCTGTGAATGACCACAGGTACTGTTGTCTTTATTGAACTATTAGGTAATGTTTGGATCTTTACCTTACACTGACAGTCCACTTGAGGTTGTAAATTTATAAGCCCGTATCTTAAAACTCTGGAAGAGCTCATTCTGTTAGCGTTGTGGAGCTGATGCTGACAGGATCATGGTCAGAAAAGAGCATAGCTAAGTCGGGGCAATGGTCTTTAAGAAACAAAACAAAATCAAACCAAACATCTGCTGTGTTTTGTTTGAGTGCCATATCACTTCTGTGAGACTCCAGCTTTGTAGGAGTCTGCCCCTTACACTGTAAAAGACAGCCTCTCTTTCTTCCAGGCTTTTCTACCTGTCCTCCCTTACAGCATATCAGTCAGGAGCAATCACACAGACTACTAAAGACTTCTAGCGCTGTAAAACTGAATCCCAACCTGGCAGTGATGAATTGGCTGTTCGCTGTCTGGAGCATGAGTAACTGTAAGTGACCACACACTTTGACTGCCCCTGCAACTTCTGAAACATCTGGACAGTACAAGGTTGACTTACTATCTGCATGTTCACATCAAAAATGAAGTGGAGCTGGGTGTTTAGCTGAAGCAGTATGGGCTACCTTTTGGTTATTCTTCCATTCAACCGCTTCTCAGGTATCCATACACTTGCAGTAACTCTCCATCTGGAGGTTCCAGACACAGCACAGCACTCCCCACTTTGCTCAACTCTGGGTTCTCCTGTGCTGCTGGGGACTCCTGGCTTTAGGATGTTACTTTGTTTCACTCATCTCTAAAACTTGCCTGGTTTTCATACTGAACTGCATGACACAAATCATAAAAGATAATTTCTATGCTAGGAGAACAGAGAGAGATCTTCTTTCAATAAATAAAAACCCATATGAAAGATCAAGCCTGCTCATAAAAAAAAATATGATATAAATAGCTTTTCCATTGAAAACAATTTAAAAAAACCACATTTTATTTGCTATCAAGTTCAAATTTGTGAATATTTATACTGTACATTCAAAACTTTATAAAAAATTAACATTTTTACTGGTTTTGTTGATTATTGTTTCCAGAAAGCAGATGATATCAAGTTCAGAGGCAAGATTAACTTTTAATAGGTGCTACATTAACTAGAAGAACACATTGAAGCAAGCAGGACAATGAAATAAGTGTGTTTCCTCAAACTGATTATTTGCACCCATACTAACATACCATNAAATATCTGAAAACTAGTATTTAATTATTTCACTGCCTATATAACCATCTGTTAAATGGCAATGTAACATTTTCATTCTTCAGTCTTGATTTGATTACTAAAAGGATTATGTGCTTCATCAAGTTTGAAAAAAAATTCCTTCTTGGATAGGTTTAAAGCCGTTAAGATAGTTAAGCTGGGTTCTTTAATTATGCTGATGAAAATGGGCAATTTCATTGGCATTCTCTGTTTGCCCCTTTTGCAAGGAAAAAATTTAGCATATGGAGAGTTGCAGAAGTTTCAAGTTTGCTTAGGTTGTGTGGATTTTAAAAGAGAGCTTTAGCTAATGGAGGCATGCCAGTGGGAGAGCTGTACTGTGTGTGACCTCAGACTGTCCCTGCTATAGACTGTCTCATTTCAGGACAGAGCAATAGAGCAGGACAAAGCACAGTTTGACTC
>VZTM01038563.1:38194-55347 GCA_013400555.1 Jacana jacana | reverse complement strand
ATTTTATTGTGTAGTGTTACCCAGAGAGAGCATATTGAGTGTCCTAGCTAACATATTGAGGCACAGAGATTTCTCATTAAGTTAAATTTCTATATTAATGTTATCGTGACTGCATGGGGTTACCTGCTCCAAAGATGATACTTGCGGTCTCCTTTCTCTAGTACCTTTTTTCTATATCTTAAAACTGTGGGATGGAGTGCTTATTATATTTAACTCAAATCATTTTTGAATTGGGAACAGCGGGTACTTGGAGTCAGTTGATCTTTGTGGTAGGGAGTAGCATTTAGAATACAACTATGTGCCAAGAGCTGTCAACATTAGCTATTGGCTATCCAAACTTCAGGGCGTAATTTCAAATCAGGACTGTTTAGCGTGGCTTTTTTCAGTCCTAAAAATGGAAGTTGCTTTAGGTATATACTCTTAGGCATGCCACACTTCCTGCTGTAGGATGTGAAATGACTAAAATGGCATACTCTGTGCTTACTTTTGGGAGGGTTTTGCTGACATGCCTTCAAAGGCTGCAGCATGAGGGAGGTACAAGGTGGGAAAAGAGGCCCTGGTGAAGAAACTTCAAGGGTTGACTGAGGTATCAAGAACTTAACTGTATCTCAAACGAAATGGCAGAAAATCCCCACTACGCTGCCCTTAGGAGTAATCTCTTGGGTAAGTATTTAGGTGAGATGGCACATAAACTGCTCACACAGCAGGTAAAGTTGTTAACAAAAAAAAAAAAAGTGAAACTGGAAAACTAAATGGAATTACATCAAATTAATTTCAGACACTTGTCCCTGGCATGAAGGCCTTTTATTGTTTTTATTTCAGAAGCTACATGCCTTTACACCTAGTAACAGGGAGTGATAGACCAGGTGTAGCTGGATAGGCGTGATTCCAATTAACTAAAAGCTTTAACCACCTTTCTTGAACCAAGCTCTGACTTGCTTCCATTTACACAGTCATGATGTGAAGGTGGTTTTCAATTGGAAGTTAAAGTCAACAGTTGTGTAAGAATGAGGACAGATGTGCTGAGCAGGATGAGGTGATGTTGCATATCTTGTCATCAATTCCACCTGATTGGGAAAAAAATCATGTTGAAATTAAGTACCTAATTGTGTATACGTGTTACATTTCTATCATGTATGTGATGGGGAGGGAATGTTCCAGTGTACTATTTTTTTTAATTGATTTTTCCTTTTTCCCCTTTGTTAGCTCCCCAGCCATTGGCTGCCTCTTGGTGGTGCTGTGGTTCCATGTAGATCCAGAGATGCCCCTACCATAGCAGCCTACTGCTTCCAATTGGGTCAATTATATTCTCCCTGGTCTTTTTTCTCTCCTTAGAAACAAACAAACCCCTAAACAACAACAAAAAAAGAACTTAAAGCTGTTCTAACTGTTTGTGGAACACACGCTCACAATAGAGGGTCCTTGCTTCACTGCCTGAGTTTTTGTTGCAGCTTGAATAAACATGCAGTTTAAGCAGTTAGGGTGGTTAATCCACTAACTTCTGTTGTAAATGGCTTGGTCCTTGCCTGGATACAGCACTAATTCTTGCTACTGTACATGTCAAAACTATGTTTATTTTTCTTCATGCTGTTGATTCCTAGGGCTGGCTAACTGCAAAGAGCACCGAAAGATAGGCTTCCATCAGTGCTCCCAGCAGTCTTTGTTGCAGTATACTGGCTTCAGAACTCTGTAAGCAAATCCCATGTAGGCATGCTGGCCCTGCCTCAGCTTTTCTGTGCAAAACAGGAAAATGCGGGAAATTCAAGATTAGCTAAAGTAAAATGAGCAAAATAAAATAAAAATACAGGATTTAAGCTTTTTGTGTTCCTACGTGTATTTTAGTAATAGCTGTAAAGTTGGGATAGGGAGAGATTTTTGTTTGGCTGAGTTTGTTACTTGCTTTTTGGAGCACCCTTGTTCAAGAGCTTTATATTTGCAACTAATTTTCTTCCGTGCAATGTCTTGAGAGAACTCACATTCTTATTGGGTGATTAACTATTCATTTGAGTATTTATAACTACTGGTAGTAATCTTTCTTTGTTTTCCTTTACACTCCTATAAAGGTTCCTTTTATGGAAGGGAAAAGGATACAGATGGTGTTTGCCACTGAGCGTCCAAACTGTTGAGCTGGGGCCCCCTTTTAGTGTCCTCCGAAGGCAGGAGTTCTCTGGGCTCTCAGGCTGTAAGTGTGGTTCTGTTTTGCTACTGTGAAAGCAGGCGAAATTGCTGCTGGCAATACAAGCTTGTGCTTCAGTCTGCTCATGTTTGTGGAATCACACATACAAATAAACGTGCCTGGTCTATTTGAAGAGGTAATTGGCCTGTGGTCACTTCCATATGTGAATAGTCCCATAATGCAATAAGCTGGGCTCCTACTTAAGCCAGTTAGCAAAACAACTGGTCTTGGGTAGATTAAACATGTGTAAGAAAGAGGAGGAAACGGTGGTGTGTTCAAAGGGTGCACTTCCTATTGAGGATTGTGCACTCTTCTGCTGTGCACCTCTGTTTATTGGTACAGGAAAGTGTGCAAGCTGGAAGAAACCCTTCCTAACCGCAGTTACACCAACACTTTAGACAAGATGAAAATACAAGGGATGAGGGAGAAGAAAACCTGACGTTTGTGTAAAGCATCCTCTTAACAATCATACTTCTTTGACAAGTTGCTTGGAAGCAAAGTTGCTGCTTTGCAGAGTTGTTACAAGTCACAGGCACTAACCCTGTCTGAATGATGAGCGAGCTCATACTCCTTAAGATGCTTTCAAATACTGATTTGCATCTTGCAGTGCTCTTTGTAGCTCCTGGTTTTTTACAGATGTGGCCAGATCCACAGATGTGGAGAAACTGAGGTAAAGGGATGGAGTAATCTGCTGGATGTCAGCCAAGACTGGAAAGAACTTTCATAATTTCTTTGCAGCAATGGTATATTAAAGGCTGTTTTGTGGCATTCGACATTTGAAGGGAATACTCTTCCATAAGGGCTGTTATTACTGGAGAACACAAAAGGTACATTGATGAAGCATATCCTATGTCTGCTGAGCAGCGCTGCTCACTGGAGTGCCTGAGGCATATAGCGGCATATGTCTCTTGTCCTGAAGGGATTTCCTTGATCTAATATTTGGCAGAAAAATGAAAAGGACAAACAGCTAACATATACAAGGAGAACAGAGCACTGGCATTCAGTTGATTCTAGTTAGGACTGAGTTGATAACCCTTGTGGGTGACAGGATCTGCTGCCACTCCAGGCAGATGCATGTCTCCCTCCTGTAGGTGCTAAATTGTACCTGTGGGTTCTGTACAGAAAATTCAGATTGCCTGGAGCATCTAAACAGCATCAAGGACTTATGTTTAGGCAACTTGAACCATCTTATGAGTATACAGAAGTTGAATTTTAAAATTCTTACATATGGAAATGTCTTGTTACTCATACTCATATGTTTATAAATACGTAAAGTGCGGGTGTCAAGACAATGGGGCCAAGTCTTTTTTCAGTGGTGCCCAGTGAGAGGACAAGAGGAAATGGGCACAAACTTGAACGGAAGAACTTCCATCTAAACAGGAGGAGGAACTTCTTCACCTTGAGGGTGGCAGAGCCCTGGAACAGGCTGCCCAGAGAGGTGGTGGAGTCTGTCTCTGGAGATATTCAAAACCTGTCTGGATGCAGTCCTGTCCAGCCTGCTCTGGGTGACCCTGCTTTGGCAGGGAGGTCAGACTAGACTATCTCTTAAGGTCCTTTCCAACTTCTAATGATTTTGTGATTTATAAACTGTGTTGCCACTGCAGTCTAGTTTTGTTCGCTCTCTTTGGTCCCAGTAAAAGCACCAAAATACTGCAGAGTTATCCAGTGGTGACTTGTTTCTGTTTGCTGGGTGATTTGGATAGTACCAATTAAAACCATTCTTTTACAGATCTGTTTTTTGAGAAACAGCACCTTTTTAACCAGAGCTGTGATTTGTGTTAGAATTAACCTATTCTATTAGTTATGAAGACTAATATGGAAGATACCAAAACACCGGATAATAATTGGCATTTGTGACTATCTGGCCTGTTATCAGCATTCTGTATGTGACAGAGGTTTTAAGCAATGTATTCTATTGTGATTATTTTTGTGAGTTTTGGGTTATGAAATTTAGTTTCTCTGAACGTTTTAAAATTAAATGCTTCAAAATTTGTAGAGAATGGGTGAGCATTCAGTGGTAGTAGTTAGGCTTTAATAGCCCTGTTCTAAGCACACCAAAGGGGTGGGGGGAATTTTGTTGAGTTTTAACCTCTTGTTGAAAAACTTCGAAATGGCTTTTCACTCTCTTATAGTGAGAGTTTAAGCAGCGTTTGGATACTTAAGATTTTTCAGGAAGAATCTCTATTCAGCTGGAGTCACTGATCTTTGGTGATATTTCTGATGTCCTAAATCAATGAGAAGATAATTTAAATTTAGTATATATTAAAAAGTATATATATCTGTACAATAAACATAAGTCACCTGAAGTTTTCTCTCAGTGGGTCCAACTCTGGTTAGGAGGTTTTTGCCAGCAGCCATTGTTGCCAGGTGGTGCTTCTACACTCATGGCTTCATTTAGTCCAAGTTTCTAGGATGCAGTAATTCCTTACTGAGCTTTAACTTTTCTGATATGTATATTAAAAAACTTTTTCTCATGGCTTAAAAGTAGTTTTCAGAGCTGAAGAAGGAAAAGGTTTGTTCCTAATCTTTCCCTAGTCTTTTTTCAATATAATGCCTATGGTGTCAGAGGCTTCCTCCAAGTATTTTGCTTACCTCATTTAATCACTTAGGTAATTTATGTCAACGCTATGCTCCAGGATGCGGTCTCCTTAATAAAGCAGGAAATCCCTGGGAAACTATCCAAATAAACACCACACAGGCTACCGAAACAATCAGAAATACGGGTTTGTGTATGAAATATTTTCATCAAGCCTATATAATACCCCCTTAAAAGTCATCTCTTTTTTCTGAGAAGACATCCAATAAAGTGACCTTTCTACTTGTCAGACCATGGGTGTATCCAGTTGCCTCTCTTGTTACCCTTCTGATGAAAAGTGAGTTAACTTTTACTCCTGTATCAACAGAATTGTTTGTGTGGTGACTTTCAGTTTACAGCTCGTGAAAATCAAGCAGGGGCTGGGAGGGGAACGACAGGGAAGAAATGTAAACTCCCTAAAATTGAAGAAGGAACACAAATCAAATCCCGGCTGAGACCTAAATTGCCAGTTTGAAAATAATCTTCTAAGTAAGTGTTTCCATAAGTGACGTGATTTGGGGTAATTAAGTTTGTGATGCCCAAATAAGCTGTGGTTTTAAGGTTATAAGCTTCAGCCATCAGTGTCTTACCATCTTAAATGTATGTGCTAATCTTCACTATGCAAATGGATATGCAACAAAAATAAATTTTGTTTACTCTCTTGCATGCTGCTATTGTCTAGAGCAAATTAAAATAATGTGGTTTGATGTGCCATGATGAAAAATCCTCTCACCGAAGCATCTGTATCCCAGCAAGATGTCAGTCTGCAGCTCATTCAGAAACCCCAACCTCAGCTACGTTCTGGTTCACATTAGATTTGTACTGAACAAAACAGGGTAACAAAAGTAAGCAGGAAGCAATTCCACCCCCTAAGTGAGGCCATTCCAGTTTCTGTAAGTGTTTAATAAGAAGCTTAACAAATTGCCAACTCAGGTAAAACTTGTGGGATGATATTCTCTCTCCTCTAATATAGAGATGGTCTGTTGTGCAAAGCGTTATGTCCCAAAGCCGTGTTTACTCAGGCGGTATTTACCGAACTCGAGTCTCACTCATTTACTTGAAGGAGTCGTCCCCAACTCTGCTAGACTATTTCCTGCATTAAACTAATTAACCTTCATGGAGAAATTAGGTCTTGCAGAGGTGGTTACGTTTCCTAAGAGAGCAGCCGCAGCATTCCTGATAAGTGTTTGATGTGGAGAAAGAAAGTTTTGAAGAAGAATGAGTTAATTTGCAAAGTTGCTGCTGTGAATGAGAAACAATTTGCAGTATTACATGTGCTCCCTCTTTATCTTGCTACATAGCGAGATACTTTTTGTTATATCAGCAGCCTGTTGTGTTTGCCAGAAGGGCTTGAAAAGGTTTTGCAAAGCTTAGTATACCAAGCAACCCTGGGATTGATACAGGTTGGGGGATGAAGAGATTGAGAGCGCCCTGCCAAACTGGAGCAGCTCTCCTGTGAGGACACGCTGAGAGAGTTGTGGTTCTCTGGGAGGACCTTATCGTAACCTTTCAGTACTTAAAGGGGGCCTACAGGAGAGATGGGGACAAACTTTTTAGAAAGACCTTTTGTGTTAGGACAAGGGGTAATGGCTTTAAACTACAACAGAGTAGATGCAGACGAGATATACAGAAGAAATATTTTACAATGAGGGTGGTGAAACACTGGAAAAGGTTTCTCAGAGAGGTGGTAGATGCCCCATCCCTGGAAACATTCAAGGTCAGTTGAATGGGGCCAGCTGAAGATGTCCCTGCTCATTGCAGGGAGGTTGGACTAGATGAATAGCTTGGATTAGAAGGGACCTTTAAAAGTCAATTCGCATATCATTTCATGGAACCAGTATCAGCAATGGGGTTTAGTTTTAACAATTTAGTAAGTTCCCTTAAGAAAAAAAAAAGACAAAAAAAAGTGTGAGGGAGAGTATGGGACTCAGCAGTGGGCAAGGGTGGCCCACATGAGGCTTGGTCTAATGCAGTGATGTGAAACAGTTTTCAAGCGACATGCTGTTTACACAGTCGGTGTGCTATGTGTAAGCCCTCCTTTTTCCTCCAACGTTAGCCTATGAAGTTACCCTATTTCAGCTTTCCCTTTGGATAATCACAGAATCATAGAATTGTCTAGCTTGGATGGGACCTTTAACATCATCTTAACTCTGATAAAGAAAAACAAGCATCCCTAAGCCATATCACTAAGCACTATGTCAACACATCTTTTAAATACCTGTAAGTCATATTTCCTCACCATTGGTGCATCTGCATGTCCCCAGTGCTGTGGTGGTGTGCTCCCTTTCTGTGGCATAGGGGACGTGCACAGGGGAAGAGGGAGGGTGCTGGGGGACCAGTGCAGCAGGGTATGGCAGGACAGCGTTCCTCTGAAGGAATTTGCTAATGCAAGACCTTATAAAGGGGCAAACTGAAGAGCAGGCATAAGGCTACTGTAAATCATTCTGGATGTGGTGAAAAATTGGGGAATCATGTGGCACAGTCTGCTTTATTCTTCTTAAAAGGCTTGCATTGCCACTGTGGTGAGGGAGTGCTTCCCTGAAGCAAGGTGATGCCTTCTGATATCCATCAAGAGTGGCTCCTTTTGCTCTCTGCCTCTCCAAGGAGAGAATGAGCCTCTTAGACCCCAAAACATTCTTTTAAATGAACAAGCGGGAAGGTAAAGTATGCAAGTAGTGAGTTTACTGAAGAAAGGAATTAATTTAAAATAATCCAAGATTTCTCTAAGCAGGCACCCTATCCACAACAAAACCCCATTCCCACGCCCATGGAAATTATTTTGTGGTGGGAGAAAGTTCTGCTGTGTCAGAAGGAGAGCAATGCTTTTATTTTCTGTGCCAAACAAGCTGTCCTTTTTGTACACTGGTCTCTTTGAAAAACCAAGGAGTGGATCAGGATACTTTTTCATGGAACGCTTCATGTAACGAACGAGATCGTTACGGCCAAATGAACCTGTGTAGTTGAGCAAACATGCTGAACTCTGAATTTGTTGGAAGTGAGTATAAACAGATTTCATGCCCCGAGAGGTAATTCCTGAATGGTGGCAAAGATGTGTAATTATTGCTAAATTTGCCAGCATAAGTCCTGTAGTCAATTATAGGTGATAACACTACTTGTGCACACTGACAAGAACTTATGGGAATACCTAAATTATGGGTTAGTTGGCTGGCTGCGTGTGTGGCTGCAGCCGATGGAGGTTGCACTCTAAATTCCCTCCTGCTCTAAGGAGTGGTCTGCCATGCAGCCAAGGACCAGTACAAGGACTGCATTTTGTTTTATGCTTCCTGTCATAGCAAAGGTCAGATTTGCACAGTTTGTATGTTGTAAAGGTCTAGAACAAAGTTATAAGGTTAATCTACTCAAGTAATTTTTTTTGTTTTCTCCTCCAAATAACTTGTGTTCATACGTGCGTAAGTTTGGGAGTTAACACATGAGTGGTAGGAGATGTTAGTTTGAAATGCTTTCCCACCTAATTTTTTAGACACTTAATGACCTTTTTTTTTTAATGGATTACTATGGTGTTAGTAAAAATATTTTTTTTTCTGTTCTTTTCCTCTTTGATAAGGGCTTGATTATAATGTGCAGGTGTCATGAAAGAAGTGCATGTGTAAGTACCAAGGAAAATAATATTTCCAAAGTCAAACTCCATATAAAATTTTCAGGAACAATATTGATTCATAAGATGCTTTATCCCTGAACTGGAGCTTGTTACAGTTCAAGTGCTGAAGCAGAGATCAAAACAAGAAGCTGCAGGCAACTGCATTCAAAACCCAATTGCTTTGACTCATGTTCTTGAAGGTATTACCATTCTAGTAAATATTGTCTCTGACACCATTTTCCACACTTTCACTTGGTCTCTGGTTCAAAAGGAACAGCTGAGAGCAGAATGAGCAAATGGTGTTTTATTGTGTATCCAGACAGACAGGTTAGGGACAAGAGATCAGCCCAGATGGGTCCGAACTGGATCACTTGTGCTTCACGCCAAATAAAAAATCTCCCAGAGAAGTGGGGTGAAATTAAAGGAATGCTGATTTTTATTAACTAAGTGCACATTGATATGTCCTTAAAGAAGAGTGGGAGGATGTAGCCTGTTTGTATTGCCACTAAGACTCCCAGATAGATTACATGCTTGACTGCAACCATATGTTAGCTGGGAGTGACATTGCAGCCTGTCTGGGAGAGGGACCCTCATGAAGAATTGTAGCCACCGCTCTTGTTTAGGCTCTGTTTTCTGCTGTTTTACTGGATTTGACTTTTGATTATAGTCTTACATATTTACAAAACTTTTCAAAATGGCAAATTTCAAAAATTACCTTTGCACACTTTAGTTGACCTCAATGTTACCTTGCTGTCATTTTATTTGAATGACATTATTCCTTAATTAAGGAATTGTAGCTGAACAAAACCCTCTTCTTGCTGACATCTGAAGGAGAGCGGTAAAGCATCATCAATCCAGTTACCATTTTACATAAGCACTGGAGAGAAATGCAGGAATAACTCTTCAAAAATGTGTTTCAAACAGAAAGACCCAGCCTGTATGATCACTTTTTAAAAAGTTTTTGTATGCTTTACATATTTGGATCATGGAGGTACAGCACAGAAAAGAACAAACTCTCAGGTTTAAAAATTAAATTATAATAGTACTACCAAAAAAAACCCCCAAACCCAACCAAAACTCCAAACATTCCTGCAAGCAATACTCTCTAATGATGTCCATCTTCAAATTTGATTTGCAAAGGTGATACTAGGAGCACACATACCTCATGTTCCTCTGCTAAGCTCTTATGAAATTGAAACTGGATGAGAGATTTTCCTTTTCTATGAATTTGGTCTCTCCATGAAATGTGAGTTCATAGAATACAGAAAAATCCAATTCATGCATATCAATCCTCCTGTATGTCAAGGAAGCTATTACTTTCATATGCTTTTATGCTTCTCACAGTGTAGGCTAATGATGCTGTGTATATTAAAACTTAAATATTTTATAAATGCAATCAAAAATACATTTAAATAAAGTTAAGAGTCTGAATAAAATGTAAAAGCAAAGAAATTTAAAGCTCAAATGGGAAATTCCAGTCTATATTATACTCTTCAAATTTTTCAAGCTCACCATTGAGCACTACTAAGTAGAGTTTGTCTAATCTTGCATTGCCCTGGGAATAACCATACATAAGTTACATTTATGTGGGGTTTTTTTTTAAGATAAAACTGGAAATATAGATTTTAAATTTCCATTTTGAAGTTTATAGGAAGCTGCCTATCAGATATGTTTATGCAATGAGTTAAAGTTATAGATTATTTTACTAACTTGCATTTATTTCTTTATTACTTTTTTTTTTTTTAAAATCATGTGCCTCTCAGAGAAGACAATGTTCAAATCTTTATGAAAAAATGCACTGTCTTATTTTATTTTAATTTCTTTGATTCTGAGTTGAATTGATTCTTCTGAATTGATTACAGGGTGAGAATTGCACCTATGATAGAGCATAAAGGACTCTGGACTAGATACAGAACAGCAGTGAAGTGCAACTAACTTTTTAGATTAAGTTCTGGTTGTCCTGAAAAATATTTTGAAGGTGATGACTAAGTCCAAGGTTACCTCAGTTCAGCAAATAAATTCCCTAACAAGATGCAGGTTTTCCAGGAGCCTGAAATCTTCCTTTAGCCAGTAGCCAAAAGTTATCAACAGGACAGTGGAGAAGCTGGAGACTCTTCAGTGCATACTCAAGAATAGAATATTTCTTCTTTCTCCATCTACGTTGCCTACAAATGCTCTTAGAAAATAGCCAATAGGGATATTCTTAGAGAACTGTGTTCCACATCAAATGTGGCAGCATGCTTTGCTTTATCTTAAAAAAGTGGCATCATCACCAATGGTAGCTTTTGCCCTGTAGCTGTGAGTGGTTATAGCATTAGCCAAGGTACGGGAGTATGAAAGGCACACCCTTCCTTCTATGTAGACAACTCAAAATCTTTATCATCTGTCCCAAGAAACTACACCACCTGTTCAGCTTTAGGCTAGTTTTGGGTGAGAATATGTTCACCTCCCTGCACAATTGTGCTGAATAGAGGTCAATATTCCTTGATCTTTGATCTAAGGGAGAGGCCAGTCAGAAAAGGAAAGACTCTATAAATGATATTTATTTTTTTCAGTTGTAGATTATTGCTAGTCTGACCTTTCCAACTTAAATTCACAGAAATGGGAGCCTGTTAAATCTTCATCTGTACTGAAAAGCCTTCTATTATTCAATTTTGTTACTTAAATAAGTACATAGAGTATGGTATCGTCATGCCTTTGGTTTTTTTTGGCATAAATTATTTAATTGAGCTCTCAGGTACCTCAAAAAGAAGTAAAATTTCTAATCCTCACATCTTTCTTGTGACTTCTATTCAAACTGTAGTTCCCCAAGATGGTTCCTTACCTCTGGGTACAAAATTAGTGCAACTTTCTTTTCTATTTGAACATACTCTCCCTGTAGCCAGTGATTGTATTTGCCCTTCCAAGTTGAGAATCATACTGGAAACTTGAGGTCAGCTCATAATTCACTGATATTTCTCTCTCTTATTCTCTTTCTTTCTCTCTCGCTCCCTCTCTTTGTTTGGGTTTAGTGTGTTTTTTTTTTCTTTCAGAGACTGTTAGAGGTTGTAACCCAGAACAAGTAATTATTCTCAGAAGTGCATGTGGCTGTATCTAGGATCAAAGTTCTTGTTTAAGTTGTTATGTGGTATCTTGTACCACTTTGTCATTCTCTTCATTTGTTACTAACCCCGGTGAATCAACGTACAGATATGAGTATATATTTATAGAGAAAGTATTTTTTTCAGTTTTTTTTAAACATCAAACAACTCGTGGTGATCCAAAAAACCCTCTTTATTCTCAATGATGCATGTCCATTTGCAGTTATTCTTGGAAAACTGTCAGTCAAATAGTTTTATTGGTATGTCAAATGCCATATTCTTGTCATGACAGTTGCTTAATTAATAAGTAAATAAATCAGTGCTGTAAGGAGTTGTATATATATGAATTCTTTGTTATTCCCTTTTTAACTAAACTTGTAATTTCATCATAAAAGTTATCCTTTTAGCTTGATGCAAACCCATGTTGATTGGCATTAATTATATTACCTTCCTTTAATTTATTAATCAAGTCCTGTACCAGCCAGCTATTTTGCTTAGGATCAATGTCAATGTGACAGGCCTATAATTACCCGGGTCATCTTATTTGCCCTTTTAAAATATTGGCACAACTTTAGCTGTCTTCCAGCTCCCCGCAATTTCTCTGGTGTTCCATAATGTATTGAAAATCAACTTTAATGGCTCAGAGAGTTCCTTCACAAGCTGTCTGTAGAACCTTTACATGTAAGTTATTTGGACATGCCATTGCCTGCTCTTAGGAGCTATCTTTTAATATCTTTCTGAGCTACTATTAAAATGGAAAATATTTTGTCATCCTCATGAACTGAACATGCTCGGAGGCCTTTTTCATTAATGTATTTTGGAAATATTTGGCAAATACTTCTGCCTTTTCACTACTCTTACTGATATTTTTTTTCTATCACAGACCTATTCTTAATCTTTTGATAAAAGTTTTCTCTTTCCCAGTCTTGCATTTTCACTAGAGCAAGCAAAACCTCGTTCCGTGTTTGACATCCATTTGTCATTGAAATCACTATAACATCCCAGGCTCAGCACTAGAGCTGCAGTGTCAGAGGACAAGTGAGACAGAGGGTGAATTTTTGAGGTAAACATTATATTTATGGTGTGATAGGCTCACCTGGAGGCCACAAACAAGACCTAAGTCTCTGTATGTTTCAGCATCAGACAACATGCAGTCAAAATATAAGATAAGGGAGAGGATAGATAAGACAGTATAAGATATAGTGTAAAATAATGGAGCTGAAAAGGGAATGCAAAGTGCCCAGTGGCATAACAGTTTTAGTCAGTGTAATGGGGAGGACAAACATGTTTGACAGCCTGCATTGGAGCGTTGCCTAAGCCTTGTAGCATAGTTTGAAGATAAATGTAACCCATGAACTCTTCGACCCACTGATGTCTGTCGAACTTGATGTTCATTCACTGAATAAGAAAAATATCAGAAAAGCAAATATTTCCGTTAAATTCTCCAGGATAAAAAAGCTTTTTTAAAACTGAGTAATGAGCAATAAAGGTGATAGAGGGGATGCTTGATGGTCTCGCAGCCTTAGTGCCATGAACAGCTCCATTGTCAATTGTACCCATTTCTCTTAACACCACTTCTGGTGCTCCGGAGCTGCAGGTCTCCTCACCAGTGGGGTCCCTCAAAGCATAAACACCATCAAGTTGCTGCTCAGTAGTGGTAAGATCAGGAGAGGCTTCCTGTGCTGCTGCTGCAGCTGATGGCCTGGAAAAGGAATGCTTTTGAAATGGGCTGCGGCATTCACCGCTTCACTTGATTGTTTCCATCTCTGCAACAATCCCCATTTCAACACAGTGTGAGCTGGTTGTGGGTGAAGGTGGGTGTCCATCTGAAAAACACCAAGAGCAAAATCTCATACCATCTTTTATGCAAAATGAACTCTATCTTTATTTTAATTTCCAAAGCAGGTTGAGTGCACCTAGCTTCAACCAGAGGATTACAAGTATCCTTTATCACTCTGTGGCAGTAACTTTCTCTGTTGCCTACATCTGTCCTGATGGATTAACAGCTGTTTTTAGTAATTTTTCCAGTCCCTTTTTGTTAAGACTGTGAAGTTACATTCAGTTAAAGGTAAACCTAAGATGCCAATGCATCCTATTGCTCAACTTCCAACAGTAATCTTTGTAGAAATGCAGACCACTTAGTGTCTGATTTTGGTAACTTCGTAATGAAAACAAAACCCATTATTTTGTAACAACGTACTTTCTCTTTGTGAGGGGCTAGACCCAAAGCCTGCTACAGCCAGGAGAGGTCAGAGAAGTCATTCCTAATTCTGACAATAAAATCTCCAAAGACATGATACATATACAGCTTCTGTTCGTGTTAATCATCATGGAAAGCTCGATGCCAGTACAGGAAACAATCAGAGAAACAAATAGTGTTTACGTAGTGCTTTTCATGAAATCAAAACACATTAAAAAGCATAGAGAAATTAACAACATTACCAGGGAAAAAACCCTATGAGGGAAGATACACCACTTTTACAAAACCATTAAAAATAAGTTTTAAAGATTTTAAACTCCCTTCCTTGTATGCCTTCCAATGTCACACAAATCTATGAAAGTCTTACAAATTAAATATAGAAATCATTGATCACAACCTTTTTCTCTCCATGTCAGGAATAAAATTATTTTCACTGAACATGAAATGAACTCAAATCTCGTCATTCTGTGTCCTGCTAAAGGATAAAGTCTCTTGTCCCAGGTCCAGAACAGAGAGTAAGCCCTAGGTACAGAGAGTTTTGATGTAACTATAATATAAGACAACAGAAAATGCATAAAATGGATAAAAATCAGTGGAAAAATGCCAGAAAGTTAGCAGTGTTATTGGGGAGGGACATTATAGCTGTTGCTGCTGGCATTGTGGAATTCATTACCCCAGAAAATAGTGAAGAATATTCAAGGTATTATAAAGAGTATATGAAAATATATTATATCTGTGCATGGATCACAAACATTCATTCAGCAATGTGACTGTTAACAATAACAAAACCATTGTGATGGATACAAAATTTTCTGTTTTCTAGTGGATGAAAAGAATCTCTAGTTGGTTCATGTAAAGCAGTAGCTGTGTTCATATCCTTGCCATCATGGAAAAGAGAGTGGTTATTTTGGGAAACTGATGATAGAACTGTTGTATGTTTCTTTCAAAGGCTTAAAAGAGACAGGTAATGAAAGACAAAGGAAATATAGGAAACAATTCAGCAGGAAAACCATCTTACTACTGTTAAAATTCTCTATGTAGTTAAGGTTGCTGCTTTTTATCCACAAAACCCTAAATCTAGTCTTTCCCTCCAGCAGCCTCTCTCTCTCTCGTGTGTTATCACCACATTTGCAAACGCCAGCGAGGCTTGAATTGTAACTTTAATATGAAAGAGACTGAATTTCCAAAACCTTGTAATAGGTAATCTGTTATCATTTAAATATCAGAGCATGTTACAGAGCACATCTGTTTTTCTGGACATCTGGGAGGTGAGGGGTGAGAGAGTACGGTATGGACAGAATCTGAGATACAGTGGACTATTGGTATTCATTAATAACAGATAAGTATTTAAACATTCAAAGATTGTAACAGCTTGTATAGAAGGTGGCATCAGACCTTTGATTTTTGTTATTGAAATAAATATTAATATCCACTGCAAATTTTTCCATCTTGTAGTTACAGCCAATAAGCCCATGCAGTTCCCCTGTAAACTTTTTCCACGTATTTCCCTAAAACTACTGATACTTGTTTATTTTATTCCAAGTTCTTTGGAACAATACGAAGTTAAAAAATTTTATGTACTTTCATCAGTTCATAAACTGTAAAACTATTGTGAGCACTCCTCTGGTGTGCAACCAGCCATTTGGTTTCTAAGGATATAGTGAAGTACCAAATTTAATCCTTTCATTAATAATATATCCCTGTTCTGTAAACCACAGAGACACGGTGCACTGCGCTCGCATGGGGAGTCACTGCTGGAACTCTGGTTATTCTGTTCCAAAACCATATGCCGCTAATACCTCAAAATTTTCCTTCAATAACAGTAACAGTCATATTGTTATATGATACTGGCTTTGGTTTTTAACTTTGTTTTATAGTTGTATCAACCATTTGATTTGATCCCCTTCTCCCCCTCCAGTCAGACAACCAGGTGACAGTGAGCAGAGCCCCATTGATCTGGTACATTTAAGAAGTGCAACTGCTTGGCCCACATTCCCCCATCTCATTAAACTGCATTGTAATATCCCAGGTTTTGTGGCTTATGGTTGGATGTTTAATGCACTCTTTGATTACCGATGTGCCTCATGCTGCCAGAATTCACATATTGTGATCAGCCTTTTTGAATGGCTTAAAACGCAACCCTCAATCCTGTTTTCTATACTGTTAAGAAAAGGAAAAAAAAATCAAGGGAATGGGAAGAAAATTCTCTCAAACAGCATGATTGGTGTTTCCAGAACTAGGAAATAATGATACCAATTAACAATTTTTTTTTTCCTTTTCTTCCCTCTTTCAAGTATCCAAATGCACAAACAGGAGTCATGCCAGGTTAACCGATTGGCTGTTAATGAAACCTCCGTGTGAAGACCCTCCCTAATCTACTCAACCCTCCAGAGATCAAACAGAGAGTTAACAGAGCAGAGCAGGTTATATGTGATGGATGTGTGTGTATAAATCACTTCCTCAAAGCTAAATTGTTCCAATTCACTCAGTGGCAACAAACTGCAAAGGTTCTCACAGACGTGTAGCACTCCCTCCCCCTCCTCCTCCTCGGTGAGGGTTATTGCCTGGGAGTTAGAAAACTCCTGGGAATCCAGGTAATATAGTAACAGACTAGAAAGATGCAAGTCAAATAGTGAATAAAAGCAAGCATGTAAAAGAAATAATAATGATTTCTGCCTTCTGATAAGCATTTTGTTGGCCTTGAGGTAATCCATACTGTTGCTCCAATTTTTGGCGTCGTGTGGATAGCTTTGCTCAGATGTTCTTAGAGAAGGTAACATTAAAAGAGACATAAAGGCAAAAGAAGAGTAAGTCATGATTCTATAATGAATTACTTGTAAAATTATGAAATAAAATTCACCAGTGATTCACAAGGTCCAAAAGGACATTTCTGAAAATTGCAATCCACAATTTATATTTTTTCAGGTTTGATTTTTTTTATTCTGGTAATTTTTTTTAATCTGAGAGCATTTTTTGAATCAAGAGCAGTTGTCCTTGTACTTATTAATGGTTCTCCTGTTCCAGCCTTCTCAGATATCCTTTCAGGAACTAATCTTAGAGCTTCTACAGAAGAGTTCATTCTTTGCAGATTGCACTGAGATCAAAATCATCTCATTTACTTTAAGAGAGAGAAATTATGCTCTTCATTATTATCTCACTGGTTTCAGTAGAACCTATTAATGTAACCAAGAGCTGAATTGTGTTCAAGGGAAATTTTAAATGACCGAGCAAATAAAATTCAATTAAATATTTTTATATATTCTGTGTTTCCCATTTAATATTATTCTTCACATTTATTACTTATGTCTTTTGCTTTGCTGTTTACCCTACTGTAGTATTATTATGCACGTTTTCTTCCTTTTTTCTAAAATCCACTATAATTCTTTTAAACTTTCTTTGTGCTGAGGGGACAGACTTGTGACAGAAAACAATCTGCTTATCACTTCTTATTGAAGTGTTGATAATTCTGCATAGCTGGTGTCCATTAGAGGTTTCTTCTGCATACATGCTATTGAGTAAAGGAA
>VZTM01038563.1:0-37809 GCA_013400555.1 Jacana jacana | reverse complement strand
CATTCAAAGTATAAGGTTTCAGTTTCAGAGTGGCATGTACAAGCAGACAAGCTTTGAGACTTCAGTCAAGCATTATTTGTAACCGCTGAGTTTAGCAACAAAAAAGCCCCAGTCCTGTTCTTATAGTGTATATACTGACAAATCCTCTGTGTTATAATAAGCATATGGATGAATACAATAAATTACAATTGAAAGCCAACCAATGTCACTTCCTTCGCTACATGGTGGAAAACATAACTGTGCCTTTGTTCAAGACAAGAATTCGTTTGGCTCAATTTATTGGGCGGGTAAATCCAAATCTTTAATCAAATCCCTGCTTAGTCTTAATGCCAACTCTTGCTCCTAACTTTGAAGATTTCATTTCAGAGGTTCAGACAAGTCAGTCCAGAGAGCTATGTACTTCTCACACTTGATCAGCTGGGTCATCTATATCTAGGGGAAAGGGTGGTGGTGGTGGGAAATCAGACAACAGTGCAAAATAATTGCTCTTTCTCTTTTTGTATAGAAAAAAGGAATTTTGTTGCAATGGCTAAGTCTTCAAAAGGCCATTTTGCAAAACAGAAATACACTTAAAAGCATATAATCTTTAGCTGGAGGCCAGACTGAGTATGTTTCTGATTATGCTGGTGACCCTCACCCTAAAATCCCTTTGTAGAAATGCCTTTATTCTAGACAACATACTGACTAGCAAATGATCTAACAGATTTCACAGCACATAAATTAAGACCTAATAAATTATTTCAAATTCAGACTCCCTAATAACAGAATCAGTGAAGCATTCCATTTACAATTGCAGTTATCTAAACAATTAATATATACCACTAAAATGAAGAATTGCGGAGAAATATTTGCTAGCTGTTTACTATGGAAAAGATGGGCTAAAATTTAAAGCATTGGCTAAAATTGGTGAGAACTGGTTAAAACCTATTATTCATGGTTGGTCTATATACAAGATTAGGAACATGTCAAAATGTAAGCTTAGCTGAGTGTAAATGCTCTGATATTAACCTCTGTTACTGATTAATTTTTATACTTATTTAGAAATGTTATTTTTTTCTACTGCTTTTACAGTGTAGTAGTCTACTCAGTTTAGCAGGAGAGGTTTTGGAAATATACAATATATATTATATGTTAAATATAAAAATCTGGTGATTTCTTGTAATTTATAGATATGAAAAGAGTTAGGAAATGTACTTTGTTTATAAGTATGGCTACAATTGTGTGTGGATGGCTCCAACTTATATCACTGTAAAGGTTATACCTCCCATATAAATCTAACAGTGGGAATGTATATCACCTACAGAAACAAAGAACAGCTCCCTCCTTGCACGTAACAGTGTTTCCAAAATACCTTCCTTTTGTCTGGTTTTTCCTCATGCCCAAATGGAAAGATTAAACAGAGAAAAAAACTAAGGAAAATTTCAGTTTCTGCCATCAATTTGTTTATTTTAGATATTGGAATATCTGCAATGAGAAAATTAAGACAGGCTATACACCATTGACAAAGGAATATGTATTGAGGGTAGGTATAAGGTCCTTCTGTCCCAGTACTTTGTGTCATCTCAAGCGCTGTTAGCAAGCGACAACAGCACTGGTGACGCACCGCACATATCTGTGCCTCCATGATTTCCCAGGTTTTCACTGCTCCCAGTGCAGTGGAACTTCACTTATTTCTTCACTGACATCAAAACAAAACACATGATGATGTTGATATGTGATACCAACCTAATAGGAAAGGTCCCAGCTCCTCACTCGTTACCCCAAGCAGCAGAAGGTTGTTTAGCAGAGATGAAACTTCAGTGTTGCCATCTTCTCAATGGTCATGTCAAAAAAAGGGAAGGTGGAAACAAGAATATAACTGCTGTTATTTATTGGCTGCTACTTGCAGGTTTCTTCCAAGTCATGTAACATATAAATTTTAGAGGATGTTGGGGCCTCAGAAACTCTCATGTTAGTTGGTTTGCTACCAGATACTGTGAAGATTTGTTTTGGAGTGCTTAGGAGGTTTTGAGACTTCTCTGACTTCTGTTCAAATAATGGGCTCAAGCTTTGTGAGGGAATTAACCCCTCTGGAGCACTGAAATTGTCATCAAATGACTCCAAATTATTCCTTAGGAGAAAGTTTTTCAATTCTGTTAATTTTTATTGGCTGCGGGGAAAAGTCAGTTCTTTCCAGTAGCTGTGGATTAAGACTGAGATAACACTGGCACTGTGAGTCAATTATGAACTTGTTACAGAGTTTCAGGGTCTAGTTAAGGAACTGGGACTGGTGAGGAAGGTTCTGGTTTCCTTTGTGATTGCTGCATTTAGGGTTAAAGGAGCTTTTGTCATTACTCTTTCCCAGACTATTGCATTTTTCTGAAATCATGAACTGCTGGTAGAAGACTGAGAAAAGAATCCGTTCATCTGACCAAAATAGTGCAAAAGAATCTCTGTTTTAAATCAGTGGTGGTCCCGCAGACTAATCTTCCTTACCTCAAATACAGCAGCATTCTTGTTTGTTCAAAGTCTGTATGTTTTTGTAGGCACAGATTGCTCCATACAAAACCAGAAATAACGAATTGTCTTTGTTTCCAAATTAGCATATTAAGCTTTGCACATTCATCCTTGACATAGCCCCTAACTATGTTAGAACTTTTTGCTATGTACCAAACAGTTCTGAAATATTCCATAGGAATATAAGAAATCTCACACTTTTCAGACTAATGGCAACGTGACCTCACGTTCTGCCTCTGACACTGGCAATAGGACAACGAACGTTAGCTGTGTCCATCCTTCTTCTCTTCATCAGCCACCTTGGATTCCCTCCCTCACACTTATTTTGTAACAGCAGGTGGTAGATTTTTTTCTTGCTGGTGAATGCAGCACTGCTTGTTACAAGAGCAGCAAAAGTCTACAGAGCATTTGTCGGAAAAGGACTTAGAAATGTGAATTTTGCAGCACAGCACCTTTCTGGTGGAAAAACCTCCCACTGAATTAAAATCAGTGCTTTCTTGAAGATTGTATTGACTTCAAAGTTCACTTGATTCAATAAATTTAAGTAATGCTCTCCCTCATGTAGCTGTATATATTTTTCATTCCACATAACCATATCATCTCTTTCTAGAGTCAACTCCTGTGAGCCTTACCAAATCAAAGCTGTGTCCTGGAAATGATGGAAGTTTAGCCTTAGTAATAACAGAGTAGTTCTGAGATTTGTCCCGTTGTAAAGTAATATGTAGCTTTTCACGTACTGCTATAATAAACATTCATTTCCCTTTTTACCCTTAGCCTACACTGAAAGCCATTTATGCATTTTATAGAATGCCAAGAAAACAATCACAAATCATCTATTAGCAACTGGATTACACAGTCTTCTGAAGCTGGTTAGATTTTCTTTGCCAAGTATATTCTACTCCTTTTCATCCAGCTTGCTAGGAAAAAAAACCCATCAAGCTGCTATACATGTTGCCTTTTCATTTTAATTGCTGGCATTTCATAAGGAATGCACGCAGGTCCTAATTTGCACAAAGAACTTACTGTACATTCATCTGCAATATCAAATTCCAGGTCTTGGTGGAAATTATATTTGCAATAATGCTTTGTGTCATAAAACTGCAGCATATTATTTATTGTACAGTCTTAATCTTATTACGTTCAGTTGTTGAACTCGATTTAGCAGACTGAAATAGCAAGAGAAGAATTCATGTTAAAAGTGAAGGAGAATCAGGGTTGTTAGGCAGGGATAATTCACTGCTTATTCAAGTCATAAGTAGAAGATGGACACCCTCCTGAGCTGCCCCTGAGGAAAGGGAACAAAAGCCTCATTTTTGATTGCATCTGAAAAGACTTTCTTGAATAAACTCATATCAGTAGGGACAGGGGCTGTTCAGTGTCTCTGAAAACGGACTAATCCAAACCTGCAGTTATCAGTGCAGTCCGAAGGCACCAAAAAATTCGTTGCCACAGCTGACAGTCTACACATTTGGGAGTAATTTGTGCCGCATGGACACTTCTGTTGATGAATAGCTGAAAAAGGTAGAGTTGCAACATAAACTTCTCATTTGGGAGTCAGTGACTTCTCTGGAAGACTGATCATTGCCATTTCAATTGATGGTCATTTGTAAAAAGGTAAAACCGATGCAGTGGCTTTTATTCTTGTTGTTAGAAAACTGTATTGAGTAGTAAAGGTTATTAGTTGCTCTTTCATACCTATTAAAAGCTTAGGATTTGTTCCTGCTACAGGATCTACTCATTTCCTCCTAGGAGCACAATTTGGTTATCAGCAAACACCCAGAAAGGCTAGAAAATGAGAGAAAATCTAAATAAATCTCAAGGGACTCTTCAGCCTGAATTATCAAGCAGTCTAGTACACTGTTTAGATATGAGAATGGAACAATGAACGCAAAAGCCAAACTCCTGACCTCAACTTCTCTGAATTTTCCGTGTTACAGAATCTTTGCTTGAATTTTGCATCTGTTTCATTCCAGTAGCCTGCACTATGAACCAGATGCTGTCTCTGAACCCAAAGAATTTATAAGGAAGATAAGGGGAGCAGTACATAAACATGTTTAATCAAGCATGTGAACACACTAGGATGTAAAAGTTAGAGCTATATTTGTTTTGAAAAACTATCAGCTGAATCTGCTTTGCCACTCATAAAGCAATGTAATTGAGCAGTATAGTTTACTCATTAAAAAACATCTCCACTGGAAAAATTGTACATCCTCAGATTGACTGTGCTTCTAACTGCCTCTGACTGATGGAGTGTGCTTCCTTATTTTGAAATGGCATTCACAGACATGATTATAATTTTGATGTTAAGGATCCAGTTGCACATTCCTCACATGTCTGAAACACCCAGCAAAAAAAAATCAAGAGCTTGGTAGTTGCAAGGAACGCAGGAAACAAGATATGTAGCTATTGCTCTTCTTTTTTTTAATGTTTGAAATGTGTACTAATAGGGCTGCTTTACCATTAGCTGACTTATGATTTATATGTATTCTTTTTTCACTGAAGGCACCTGTACCAGAATAATAACAATGCTCAGATAAATACATTCTCTGCATTAACTTCACTGTTCCTAACAGAGTTCAACTAGAAGGAACTTGAGTATAGATAAACATCAAACCTACCAGAAGTATCTAATGCACCACTTGATCTTCTGTTTACGCTATTTTGCTTCAGTTCACGATAAAGTAACATTTCTGCTTCACTAGCACCTGCTTTGTATCACTGCAAATTATTACACAGCACAGGTGCCTTAAGAAGAGGAGAATATACTGCTCAGAGCGTACAAGCAACTGTATTTGAATTTATGAATATCATAATTCCTTCTGAAAAATGTGAACTGTTTAAACAAATAATCCTTTGTAAGTGCTTGTTCTAGAAAACTGTATTTTCTTTCCCACAAAATTACATGCAGCAAAGGTTGATGACAGTGGTAATTTGTCAACCATGGCATTCAAAGAGAGGAAAGCTTTGGGGTTTTGTGTAGAAACTGAAAAAAAGAGGCTCTGGTACTCAACTAGAAAGTTCTTGTGAAAAGAGTCTGAAAAGAAACTAACCAAATACCTACTGCAGTGTGTAAGTTAAAATTAACCTCAGACTCATTTAGGCTGTTGCACATGATGCTTGTCTCCAGTCAGCCTTTTATCAAGCCATCAGGAATAGGCAGTTTTGTATCTGCATTTGGACACCCAAGCATCTCAGTACCCCAGAAGTGCTGTGCGTAAAATCTATCAAGAGCTTTTCCTGTGCTGCTGGGAGCCCCTGTCCCGCTGGGGTGAGTGTGAGAACCTGCTGCAGACTGGAGTGGCAACTGGGACACACCACAGCCGGGCCCAATGTAAAGAAAGGGAATTTGCTCAACCCATTTAGATTCCCCAAAGTCCTGTCTGTGGGTATTTGGCTTATTGCTATTACCCAGTTTGCCTCACAGATGTCTCATAAAGGAAAACAACCTTTGCCTTTGAGAAAGAAAAGAGATAGTGAGTTGTTAACCTGAGAATATCCCTCCAAAACCACCGTGGACATGCTGTTGCCTATTGCTGCCACTCCTGATGTCTTGATGCTTGCTCCAGGAGTACAGTTCACCAACCTGACTCAGACATCATAGCTCAAAGTTCAGTGAACAGGAGGAGATGGATAGGTTTGAACATCCAGAACATCAAACTGGACAACATCCCCTGAAATAGCTGTTCCGGGGACAGTGGAATTGCTGACAACTTAAAGCATCCAAGAAATGCAAAAAATAGAGAAGCCTGTGAAGTTTGGTGTTTCATCTCAGGCTTAGATGCCTACCTGCAGCTGTGACTTAGATGTCTTTAAAGGCTAAATTAAAAAAAAAACAAACAAACCACATTAAGTCCTACATCTCTTAGAGTGCAGGCAGCTATTTTATATATATAGATTTTAGGATACAGCCAGAGGAAGCAGAGCTGCATGCCTTTCACACAAGAGCTTAGTGGCTACAGAACCTGCTGGGCATCTGAGAAGACTGGATTTATGTCTTATGGGAATAAGGAGAGGAAGCAAGAGGTGGGTTAGCTCTGCAAAGCAAATGATTAGGTTACTTTGCTGAAGGAAGAAAGTTTTGGGGTTCCACTCATTCCCTCAGTATTTCTGTTATTAAAAATGTGGAATGTATAAACAGCTAAGGTACCTTGCAAGTTTCTGTGTGATTAAGCAGCTATATGGGGATTTTGTGGATCACTCATCTAAGCTGCTGTTTTCAGCTTTTCACACTTCGCAGCTGAAAGAGGTCTGTTGTACTGTACATCTGGCTCCAACTTACTGTGTGTAATAACAATAAGACCTTCATAGCACTTCTGTATGGGTATTTAGCTCGTAGGGGTACTGCCAGTGATTTTAGGCATGTTTGTGTTAATCCAAAAACAACTCCAAAAGTAAATGCACCCGCACGTCCATTTTTTTGCTCAGCTGTTTGTCCCAGAGGGGCTTTCCTGGGCTGTTAGCAGGAGCCCTGGGTAAACGAGCTGCTTCTGCTGCTTGTTTCCATGATTTGTGATAAGCAGGGGATTCTGCAGCATCTGCCTGCAGTAGTATGCATTGCCTGTGGGACACCATCTCTTGAGAGTTGAGGACGTTAATTTCTCTTACCCCCCAGGCTCTCACAAGACTTCATGGAGATACAGTCTGTTTTTCCACCCTCCAAGCAAGGTTCCTGACATCTTTAGAAGTCCATGAGATAGATGGTTACCCCTGGGCTACCCACACTGGCTCTTTTTATAGTCTCACAGAGACAGGCATTTCCAGCAGCAATTCATTGCTTTCTAATCTTGGGGTGAATCACACCCTATTTTATTACCTGACGAGCTCAGGTGCAAATCCCTGTGTTTGGCCAGAGGGTTCCCTCCCTTTTGTGCCTAACTGAAGTGACAAGGTCAAATGGCTGCTGAGCATATGACTGCTATCACCCCGACCACATCTTGGGGGAAGAGATGGTGAAACAAAAGGGTTGTGTGCCCTTTCCTCTCCATCAACACCCTCAGATACTACAGGTAGGGCTCAGGATTATTGGAAAAGAATAGAGGCTGTACTGCCCTTTCAGCTACAGATATCAGCGACATCCACATCATTACGTTTGCAACTATTATGTCATACGAAAAATATGCAGAATACTTCTACTTTTCTGCAATGCTTTTCTACTTTCTATACTTGAGATGCTTTGATGCCACCGGCACCTTTATAACTCCTGATGGTCACTGATCACCCTTCACAGCTCTGGCTTAGCCTGTATCCAGTTTCAGGGTTTTTTTTGTGTGTACGAAGAATCTGTGATGGCCAAAAAGATGACAAATTTTGCCCACAAAGAATTTTGAAGAATAAGAAAATAAAAGAAGAGCTTTCTGAAACCTCTTCAAACAGCTCCAAAGATTTTTCTTAATTTGGCATTTGTTCCACAGTATTGAAATGCCTTTAAAATGTAAGGAAATACCCTGCCAAATACCAGCTTGTGTCTGTAGTGATCCTGGTGTATTCACAGGTGTTAAATATTTAAATAGTTCTGGAATGACATTAGTTAAAACATTCATTTGGTTTCTTTATATACAAGTTTCTTTATGAGTGAGGTGCAATATTGATGCTGTCAGTTAATACAGAAAGTCACATCAGCCCCAGATAAGAGTTCATCGCAAATAATGGCACTGTTTAGAAGAATGACCCTTATAATCTTAGATTATTTTCTGCTCTGCTGTATTTTTACTGAAAAAATCAAATAATTTTCCCTCAACATTTGTTAAACAATAGATTATTCCTAATGTAAAATTACCACAAGGCAAGTGTTTTTATGTTGCCACTCTTTAAAATGACGTAACCAGTGGTTACAACTGTAGCTTTATACTGACCTTTTTTCTTTTTTTCCAAGTAAAACCATCATAATTATATAATTTGAAGCACTTTCTTTAAATTGAAGCTTGTTACCTATCTTCTGCAGTAACATGTTTTCAAATTATAAATCAGTGCTTTTAAAGCTGATACTCTCCACTCTGCTAGCACCAGGGCTCCATGCTAGATGTTAGTGACATTCCATGTAGGCACAAGAATCTCTGCTAATGAACCTGAAGCAGATGAGGGTCATCGTTAATGTTTGACTGTGTATTTACAGAGGGCGATTTGATGGGGAGCATGGGCAGAAGTAATAGATCTCCCACCTTGCTTCCTTAGCCATAAACACTGCTTGAGAACAAGTGGCTTGTGTTTGGGCATACACTTAGACAGATTTCAGTCAAGCTAATGACCAAATATGCCTGAATTTCCACAGGCACATGAAATTTAAAAACATTTATTTTCCTTTTTTTACTTAATAATACTCTGTTTGACCCTGATGCGCACAGATTTGATCCCAAGCATGTCACTTACTGGCAGCAGGAAAGTAGGACCTTTCACAAGCTGATAAATTAGAGGGCAAATTCATGAAACTTCTGCAGGGAGAGAGGGTGGGCACTGAGCAGCCACCCCAGCAGGGAGGCACCTGATTGGGAAACTACCATGCTGCCATCTCAAAAATCTACTGTCTGCACCACCTTGTTTCAAAGGGCAGCCCGTTGACTTCAGCTGGCTCTAGATCAATGCCACCTTTTTGCTACAAGTCCATGAAAATGCTGTGAGAGGCTTTAAAACATATTGCTGGATATCCCATTCCCATGTCTTGCAGTAGGCAAAAGTGAATTTGGTAAAAATTTGGCAAAGCAGTTGTCAGTTTAGTATTACTTATGTAAAACACTCTTCTTCTTAGCTTTGGTGCCCTTTATTATCTGTTTCATAACATTTTTGTAATAAGGCTGGTGCAAAAATATTCACTGGAACTGCTGCTAGAGCTACTGGCAGTGCGCCACTTCTAAAGACACTCGAGGATTTGTATTTTTTTTTGCTACTGAATATTATTGCTTCTGAAATTAGGCCTCATTTATGCTGGATAAAATCAAGCATGCCATGGAGCAGAGGGCTGGACAACAGGGTGATAAATATGCTTGAATCCCACCTATGTTTTATTTTTCATCGCGAGTGCCAGCACCCGAGTTGGGTGATGGAGAAGCGAGTCATTGCAGACAGTGGCACAGGCGGTTCACAAATAAATGCTGCTGGTTTCATGTGGTGGTGGTGAGCACTGAGCTGGGGGCAAGGGGGGAGAACATGACTGTGTGTGATCATGGGGTTGGAAGGGCCATCGTTTCACAGATCCCCAACAACAAATTCTGACAAGTGAAAAATGTTTGATTTTAAAAAGTCACACAGATCGCCTTTTTTAAACACTTTCAGTATTTATTTAACCTAGTAAATAGGTTTATTAGCAAGGTTCCATTCTTTGTAGTTTAGGTAATGGATTTACCATATGTTTATGCTTTAAGGACTTGTGTAAGACTGCTAACACCTATTTCTCCACCTCCTGTCTCAGGGGTTAAGACCTTGGTATGTTGCCAGTTTACTGCTGTGGTCCCTTCCCCTTGTATAATTACAGTCATTCCCAGAGTGAAGGAAATTCCCTGAGCTTTTGCTCTAACTAGCCACAATGTTTCACTACAAAAAAGCACTTCTTTAAAAGAAGAAAAGTAATAAAACTTGCACATTATTAACTTTTTCCCTTTTAAAAGAGGCTGAAAAATGCCATTGTACCACATTAAAGACCTTTACATAAGACTCACCATTGGCTAATGAGCCTTGTTGTACAATCTACCACATGCAACTGCCTTCAAGTGCTGCTTTTAACTTAACCTTGATGTAGTGCCAGGAATGTGCAAAGGATATACTTTGATGGTGGGGGGAGTCTACTTCCCTCGCTGCTCCCCCCGCATCCCCCCCATCCTTTTCCATATTGATGCACTTCAAAATATCCGTAAGATTTAAATTTTACTGTTGTTTAACAGAGCAACCAGTTTATATCCCATGAAGGAGGAATGAGTAATTATCTGTCCTGTAGAAATAAGGAAGTAGATCAGTTATTTATAATAGAAATGACGGGGAGTTGCCGATGCTTTGTACTTGCTCAGTGACTTTCTTCCTGCAGATACAAAGCACTTCATAAGCCTCTTCACAACTCCTCTGTGAAGAAAATATCATAATCTCTGTTTTATCATTAATAAAACTAGTTCAGTGACTTTCCTGAAGATGACACAGAGTATCAGCATCAGAAACAGGATGTGAAAAATTTTTGCTTGCAGTTCCTTCTTTGATTATGAGTCATTTCCTCCCATCACTGGAGTGAATTATTTTGGTAGCACTGCTACTGGAATTTGTCTAAATTTCATGTTAGAGCCAGATGTGTTCTCCACAGAAGCACATATTTGATTTATGTAATTATATTTTTAACACAGGTAATATTCTGAAGATATTTTGGAGGCACTTACCTGACATTAGTCTTTCCTTGAATAAAATGACTATGATATTGAAAATGAATCTTAAACTTTCCATGGAGAGTATTTATAGAAATGTTAATTTTCTTGAGCTTTATAGAGTTGATTGACTTAATTTTTGTCTGTTATTTCCTTGATTGCATACTTAAAACATATAGAAGCTCTTATATAAATGCTTAATTTTTCCATCATTTGAGCATTTTGTGAGCAAAAAGAGTGTCTGGTATTCTTGAAACAAGACATGAAAGGTCACAAAAGGTATATTCAAGGGTGAAATGGATAACAGAGAACAAAAAAAAAAAGAATATCAAGGGGACAAAATTATTTTTTGCTAAATGCTCCCAAAAAGTCTAGATTAAAAATGTTCCTTTAGTTGGGTATGAAAAGCTTGGAAAGTCTTCATGAAACAGTTCAGAGCGTGGTGGAAATTAAAATTGAAATTCCTTTTATTTTCTGCCATGTTTCCTGCATCCATTGTGCATGGCGGGGGATTTACTATTTTCTTTAGATTTGGAGACAAAAAAAATCCAGAATGATATTTTGAGTAGGTGAAGACTTGACAGGAGCAAAATCAGGACCATCTCGTAGCTTCTGAAAATGCTACTCTAGGTGTGTAGAAGTAATAAAACATATCTGGGAAGCTGTGGGGTTGTCCAGAACATTTAATCAGGTTCCTCTATGAATTTTCAAGTTAACAGGACAGGATGACTGACAGAATTACTAAAACCAAGTATTAATCGTCTCCTTTAAGTAAAGACTGAATATAAACTGTAAAGGTGATTAAAAATGATGGGTCCTTCCATTTCATCCTCTTCAAAATCAGGAAGGAAAGTATTTGCCACAGTGGGAGCTTCTGACACAGTGGGAGGAGAACTGGTGCTCAATGTTGCAAATTTCAAGGTGGCAGGAGTGCAATAACACAGCTGAATCGAAGTAAAGTGAAAACCAAAATATTATAAAACTGCATTTCTATCTTTTTATATTTTTTTTTCTGCATTATAATCACTCACTGTCATTATCTTCAGCTTTTGTTGATCCAGTTCTCTCTCTCTCCTTCTAGAATAACCTTCTAAAGGAGAAATTTTCATTTTCAAAAGGTAATTTTAATTTATTCCTTAAAATATTGCCAGTAAATAAGAGCAATTTGGAGCACTTCGCAATATGTAGAACTGATTAGAACTGGTTGAGATAGATTAAGGTTTTTTTTTTTCAACAAACACCTTTGAGGAGTTTTCATTTCTTAATTTGAAAGGAAACAATATTTCAAGTTTTGAAGTTATTTGTGAAATGTTTTCTGAAAGAATTAAGGTATGGCTTCTTAATGAAAAGTATGTAATTATGGATTGATTCCCTGGTCAAACAAAGCTTTTGCTTCTTTTTAAAAAGAAAAGATGATGAAATGATGATATTTAAGAAAAAGTGTCAGTTTTTGCAAAACTGCTGCATTTTAACTAATATTTGAAAAAAACCACAACCCTTTAAAATATCAGAAAGCCCTGATATGGGATAACTTGACACTTAAAATGGGGATTCTCTGATCAATGATGTATTTGCATGGCAAGGTTCTGATAGTGAAGAGGCTGCAGGGGTGGCTTCTGTGAGAGGCTGCTAGAACCTTCCCCCATATTTGATATATCCAAGGTGAACTGGCTCCAAGATGGACCCACCCATGGCCAAGGTCAAGCTCATCAGTGATGGCAGGCTAACATAGTTAAGAAGGTGCAGAGCTGCAGACGGAGGAATGAAAATACATGAGACCAACAACTCTGCAGACACCAAGGTCAGTGAAGAAGGAGGAGGAGGTGCTCCAAGCTCTGCAGCAGAGATTCCCCTGCAGCCCATGGTGAAGACAATGGTGAGGCAGGCTGTTCCCCTGCAGCCCATGAAGATTAACAATGGAGCGGATTTTTACTTGCAGCCTATGGAGAACCTCACACCAGAGCAGGTGGATGCACCTGATGGAGGCTGTGACCCCATGGAGATCCCACACCAGAGCAGGCTCCTGGGAGGACCCAGGGACCTGTGGAGAGAGGATCCCGTGCTGGAGCAGGTTTGCTGGCAGTATATTTGACTACATGGAGGACCCATGATGGAGCAATCTGTTCCTGAAGGAACTGACCCCTTGGAAGGATGCACACTGGAGAAGTTTGTGAACTGTCTCTGGTAGGAGACACCCCATGCAGGAATAGAGGAAGAATGTGAGGAGTCCTCACCCTGAGAAGGAAGGAGTAGCAGAGACAATGTGTGATGAACTGACCAGAACCCCAATTCCCCATCACCCTGTGCTACTCAAGGGGAGGAGGGAGAGAAATTTGGAGTAAAGTGGTACCTGGGAAGAAGGAAAGGGTGGAGGGAAGGTATCTTAAGATTTAGTTTATTTCTCATTACCCTGCTTGATAATAAGTTAAGTTAATTTTTACCAAGTCTATTCTTTTTTGCCTGCAATGGTAATTGCTGAATGATTTTTCTGTCCCACAAAGCTTTCATTATGTTTTCTCTCCCTTGTCCAGCTGAGGAAGGGGTTGGTAGAGTGGCTTTGGTGGGAACCTGGTGTCCAGCCAGAGTCAACCCACCACAAATGTGTAATGATAGTAGGTGTAAGGTAAAAGTTAAGATAATGGTAGAGGTGTGAGAGAAGCACGTGCTGGTTGAAGGGAGAGTTGGAGGAATGAAGGTAAAAGACAAGAAGCTTGAAGCTTAAGACTCAGACAGGGCAGGCCTTCATAATGTAAAATGAGCAGTTTCCCTGACCAATTTGTCTTCAATCTGCATCAAAATTCTTATAGTTATTATAAACATCAAGACAGTTTGGACAATTACAGAAAAGAGTTATGCTTAAACCAAATGACTTGATGTTATTAGAAGGAGAAACACTTAAATATAAATATGTCAGAGAACACAGCACTGTAATTCCCTAAAAAATTACCTATACGTGTCTGAAATGAGATTTTTGATGGAGGTTTGAATAAGGATCCATATGAGCTCTGAATGGATTGCATGCAGTCTGCTTACACAGGCAGAACTATCTGATTTTCTTTGTTAGTCCCCCTCAAGTGGTATCATCCTTGTTAACATTCTTCCTTGCACAGTGTTTGTTAATTAACTCTTCAAGCACTGGCATGTGGTAGAGATTAGTCAAACATGGTTTGTTCTGTTAATGTCTTAACAAAAAAGGGATCAGGCATTTGCATGTAATCAAGATTCCCCAGAATCCTGTGATTTTTCACTACCTTCATTTAAATAACAGAATTGTTGATTTTGCTTTGCGAGACACAACTGAGCAATTGGGAATTGATGGTCATACTTTGCAAGGAAAAAAGATGTACAAATGACTACTATCCTACCCCACACCTAGAGGACCAGAAACCTCCACTGAAGTGTGACCAGACAGCTTATTTGAGCTGCAGTCACACAGAAATAAAAGGCTGGACGTGCACAAGGAGAATCCTATACAATTGTCATCCAATTACTATTTCTGTGAGGAAAAAAAAACAGGCAATCAGGCTTGTGAATTTATGGGTTAAGAGCACTTTAAGAAAAATTAGGTCATCCAGTGTTTAGGTTTACTGGTCTTTGTAGGAGTGGCTCTAACTCCACAGGTTGCTGCACCTCTCAGGTCGGTATTAAGGCCTTGAAGCTATATTGTTCTGAACATGTTGAAATTGCTTCAGTGAAGAGCTATGATGCAGTAAATAATTTGCCTTGAAAGCATGTTGCTGTTTGCCTGCTACCACTGCAGTGCATCCCTTTGTAAGTGTAATCCTGAACAGACTGTCTCACTTTTGCACTGTACCTTCATAGTGAAGTAAATGCTAACTGTGACTATAAATGGTAAAGTGAAAAACTAGAAATTTGCTAATGCCTCTGATACACAGTATCAACATTGTGATGGGTAGTGTAGGAGGAAACTGAAAGGAATCAAAGTTAGAAGGGACTTCTGGAGATCAAGGCCGAGCTCCTTGCTCAAAACAGGGTCAGCCACCGCAGCGTGCTAAGGGCTATGTCCAGTTGGCTTCTGAATATCTCCAAGAATCAAGACTTTGCAGCCTCTGTCAGCAATCTGTTCCAGTGTTTGACTGCTCACATAGCAAAAGTGTTTTCTCATGTTTAAACATAAATAGCGTGGTCTGTGCTCATTGCTGCTTGCCCTTTCACTGGGCACCACTGAGAAGCATCTGGCTCTTCCTTCATACTCCCTCCATCAGGTATTCATATGCCTCAATGAGATCTCCCCCAAGCCTTCTCTTCTCCAGACTGAATAGTCCCAGCTTTCTCAGCCTTTTCTCATGGGAGAGATACTCCAGTCACTTAATCATCTGAGTGGCCCTCTACTGGTTTATCTCCGGTATGTCCATGTCTCTCTTGTATTCAGGAGCCCACAGCTGGACCCAGAACTCTAGATATGTCTCCCCAGTGTGGAGCAGAGGGGAAGGATCACCTCCCTCAACCTGCTGGCAATGCTTTTCCTCATGCAGCCCAGGATGCTGTTGGCTGTCCTTGCTGCAAGGCAAAGGCACATTTACAACTTGCTGTCCACCACAAGATCCTCAGGTTCTGCTCTGCAAAAGTGCCTTCTGTTCAGTAAGCCTTCACCTTGGTGAATGGGGTTATTCCTCCACATGTGGAGGACTCAGCACCTCCCTTTGTTCCTGTTTGCCCATTTCTCCAGCCTGTCAAGATAAACATGGGTATCAGCCACTTACCCCAGTTCTGTATCATCTGTAAACTCTGTCCCACCCTCCAGGTCATTAACGAGGATATTAAACAATATCAATCCCAGTATTGTGCCCTGGGGCAGCACTGGTGACTGATCCCCAGCCTGACATTATGCCACTGCCCACAACATTAAACAGCATTGGAAACTTACACTGTAAATGCCAAATTTGAAAGACCTTGTACAGTGGGCACAGAGGAAGAAAGGGAGAAAGATGACTTTAAAATGCCAGCCATCCTATCTTCAGTGACAGTCTGATGCTGAAGTATTTGACAGAGTCTTGAAATTATGCTCATGATCTATAGGCAATCACAGAAGTCTTTGGAGCTAATGGGTGTGCTTACCACATTAGGCGGGAATAAATCATAGAAAAATTAAATATGCATTGGACTGTAAGGGAAGTTGTGACTGGGGAAAAATTAAGAAAGGACAGAAGGGGTGCCCTTGATTGCTTCACTGGTCTGGACAGGCACTGGTGGAGTGGTGCATAACCAAATGTGACAGAAGGATGTGAATGGAGCTGTGTGTCACATGAGAAGGTGGACAGTCTCAGCAGAAGAGGACAGTGTACCTGGAAGTATGAGGAATCCAAGACTGAAAGATGATTTTTTCTTGTGGAAAAGCAGATAGAATGGAGTATGATTATCAGGAAAGCAAGTATGTATTTTTGAATGAGGAATCAGAGTCACAGAATAATGGAATTGTTAGAATTGGAAAGGGCCTCTAGAGATCATCGAGCCCAAGTCCCCTGCTAAAGCAGGATTGCCTAGAGCACATTACTCAGGATGGCATCCAGGCAGGGCTTGAAGATCTCCAGAGGCGGGGACCCCACAACCTCCCTGGGCAGCCTGCTCCAGAGCTCTATCACCCTCACCAGAAAGAAGTTTCTCCTCATATTTGAATGGAACTTCCTATGTCCCAGCTTGTGCCCAGTGCCCCTTGCCCTGTCACTAGGAACCACTGAAAAGAGTCTGGCTCCATCCTCCTTCAACCCTCCCTTCAGATACTTATAAGCATTAATAAGGTCTTCCCTCAGCCTTCTCTTCTCCAGCTCTCTCAGCCTTTCCTCATGTGGGAGATGTTCCAATCCCTTAATCATCCTTGTTGTCCTATGCTCTCTGCTAGTTCCCTGTCTCTCTTGAACTAGGGCATCCAGAACTGGGTGCAGTAATTCCAGTTGTGGCCTCACCAGTGCAGAGCAAAAGGGGCTGGGGAGAATGACCTCTCTCGACTTACTGGCCACACTCTTCCCTATGCAGCCCAGGATTCCATTGGCCCTTTTGGCAACAAGGGCACATCATAGGCTCATAGGTAGTTTACTATCTACCAGGGCCCCCAGATCCTTCTCCTCAGAAGTCTTTCCAGCAGGTTTGCCCCTAACCTATATTGGTGCCCAGAATTATTCTTCCCCAGGTGCAAGACCCTACACTTGCTCTTCTGGAACCTTGTTAGGTTCTTCTCTGCCCAGGTCTCCAGCCTGTCCAGGTCACACTGGATGGCAGCGCAGATCTCTGGAGTGTCAGCCGGCCCCCCCAGCTTGATATCATCAACGAACTTGCTGAGAATACACTCGGTCCCCTCATCCAGGTCATTAATGAATATATTGAACAAGGCTGGACTGAGTATTGGCCCCTGGGACCTCCAACTTGACCCTGCTCCATTAATTGCAATTGAGTTCTGTCATACAACCAGTTCTCAATCCACCTCACTGCCCCTTCATCTAGCCACACTGGGGCTTTTGGGATTCAGGGATTCAGGAAAGGTATATTTTTCTGTAAATAAGTTTGCCACCAATATTATGATCCAGTTTTAGACAGAAATGGCAACTGTATTCTTAGTTGCAGTGCATTATTCACTGTCACTGTCGTACAGACTGACTGACAGAAAGCAGTCCTTCCTAAATGAAACATAAACATACACATTCCCTTTTACCCAGCAGTTCCTTGATCTCAACAGTTGGTTGCAGTTACCTCTCAGGTATTGGTTCATCTGGAAATCAATACTGGAAAATCAGTGCAGCAATGAATGTCCGGTGTCTTCACTCGTCTCTATATTACCTTATTGAGAAACCCAGTAGAGGTGGAGTGAATACTATGCAGCATCATAGAATCATAGTAAATGCTGTGCAGAAAAGGGGTCATGAACTGGAACAATTCAGTGTCTTTGGCAATTTTGCCAGTTTCTTACAATGTCAAGTGCCAACCTGGACAGAACAGAGGGATGTCATCATCTTTCCAGGCATGCAGATATAGTGTATATAATCTCACTGGAGTTTGCCTCCTCCTGTCTTGGCAATCTGCAGGTTTGGCACAAGTAAGGGTCATTCACTGGTGACAGAAAGGCACCAGGTCTCAGAGGAAAATGAGATTCAGACTATGCACTCAAAACCAGAGCAGACCAGAAAGGGAGGCAGGATTTCTCTTTCATGGTGTGTTTTACAACTAAGGAAAAAGAGCTACTGCACATCCACCTATCCTTACAGCCCTGGGAGATGAGAATCCATGGTAAATCAGTATCACTGCAGTGCCTGTGATGTTGGGATTACCTCAATAATTTATGTCCTTATACTCTGTATCATGTTATAAATATTAAAAAAAAAAAAAAACAAACAAAAAACCATTTAATCCTGTGTTTACCTTTTGCTTTAGCTTTTTCCTTTTGCCGTCATTCTGTGGATTAAAGCTCACAGAGTTGTCTTGTGTGCACAGACTCCCCAGATTTTTTTATTATACACAAGCATAACTTGTTTACACAGAGTTTTCCAATTCACTTTTACATCATGTCAGCAGACCAAGTTGTGATCTCTTGGCTCATGCCAGCAGAATGGGAATTTAATTATCAGACAAAAGGTAAAGGTGCAGTGATTTTGTATCTCTTTACTTTTGAGGCCACCATGAAAGATGAAAAAGATTCCACACACCTTTTCAGTTAGCAGAATTGTCTGCTCAAATGTCACTTTACAGGTAATGACAGTAATAGCTCACACAGCACATTTGTATCTGCATTTAAGAGCTATGTAAAGCAGTTTAGAGTTGTTACACAACGCCAAATGCTCTCCTTAACCCACAGTTTCTCCTGGCATAATCCAAGCTACTTGGGTTCTTGCAGTAACAGGGTAAAAAAGATTGTGACTAGGGAGGGATTGGTGAAACAGGGATTGCTCTCTTACATGCTGAAGATAAATTAGCCAGAGAAATTATGCCCTCTTGGGTTTTGTTGTCTAAATCTCAGACTCTGCAACTGTTGTCAGCCAAGTATCCTTAGGATTTCTGTATCACTTCACTGGAGAGCGATGGTCAGTATAAGACATTCAGCCCATCTCCTGACTTTCCCCATAGCTCTCCCTTGCACAGAACACTTTGCACTCCATGTCATAGAGATATAATTTCTGTCCTAGTACTTTAGCTTTTAATATCAGATAACAGCACAGCTTTTCACATTCATGATAAGACAGTCTCTGAAATCTTGAACACTGGGACTCAAGGTAGCTCACTGAAGAGCAAAGCATGCTTGAGAAATTTTGAAATTCTGTTTAAAAAATAGATTTTTGTAGGAAAACTGGTTTGCAAGATCTACTCCTGCCTTACATAATGGATACATAATGGGTCTTGTAGCTGAGTTCTACTTCTTCTTTTTAATCTACAATACTCAAACTCCATTATATATGAAAGTGCAGTGCTATAAAGCAGATGGTGGGAGACAGAATTAGTGCACGGGAATTTTGAAAGGGATTGTACTTCAGGGGGTCATACCTCTCTCTCAGCTCACTGAGGGATTTGAAATCATCCTGGAGGTATAATATTAATAGTAAGCATTGTTCATATGGATTTTGATGTTCCACTTCATGCTTTCTAGCTATTGTGCTACTTAAAGCATTATGGGTGAGCAGTAGTTTGAAATACTTCAAATAACAGCTATTTCACACCATTTTCAACTGACAGTCAAAGAAAAACGTCTTGCAAAAGTATCCTGGCAACAGGGCTTATAGCATCGATGTAATTCTTGTACATGTATTAGCATGCTGTGGAACATCGCTGTGTTCAGAGAGGAGAGCTGCAAATACATTTTTTATCCTGAAGTGGCATTTTTCCTGAACTATAGCAGTAATGATTAACTAGCCATCCAAACCAGGGCATTTGTGGGGAAAAGACAATACAAGTCAAATAAAAAGAGGTTGCATAAGCCTAGGACTTTAATATTATTTGCATTAGAAAGCTCTCCCCTATTTTGGAATCAGCAGTCCTCAGTCACAGGGCTGTTAATCTGAACCCTCCACGTTTAGATATTCATGTGATGTTACAGATCTTTAGAATGCTTGCGAATGATTTAGAAGTACTTATAGGCAACGTTCACTGGTGAAACCTACAACTTTGTGAGGGAGGTGGTAATTTGCACAAAGGTCTTCCATGGGGAAAGAATAATACTTTGAGCCCAAATGACAGTACTTGTTTAGTCACAGGGCAAGCAAACAGTAGCCTTCAATGACAGACTGCTTGAGATGGCAGATGAGGACATGCAGTGCATTGCTTCAATACCCAGTCTCTGCCTCCTACCTGCACAGCCTTCTGCTCTTTGAGTGCTGTCACTGAGCAAGGGACTGTGTTTTTGCAGCAACAAGAGAGAAGCAGTGGAAGTAGGAAGCTTAAATTGCCTGGGTTCTTCCCAGTTTTCTGGCCTGGCTCTGCTCCTTCCCATCCAAAATGCCTTGTCCTCATTTCTGCAGTCAAAATGTTAGTTTTGTGTACACTGTCAGGAAGCCTTGAAACCAAGGAAGGAAATGCCCCAAATGACCCCAACTGAGAAATTGGTTCTAAAAAGCAGAGTGCCAGGTAATGCCACAGGGTCTCCTAAGGACTCTACTGATTTTTAAGTAAGAGTCTCAAAAGCATAAAAAGACATTGGATATATCCAAGCATCTCTTAAATGTTTCTATAGGCAGCCAAACTTCAATGGGCCAAATTTTGTGGCCTAATTCAGAACAGAAGGGGGGAAAAATTTAAAAAGGATGTGATATGTCATTGTTGTAACTATGTGAAATACTTGAAACAGAATCTCTAGAAGTGTTGAACCAAACAATTTAGTGTGCATGTATACTCTTCCAGGAGAATTAACCCCAGGTGAAGTACAATCTACACATGCTTCTTTCTTCAGCCATACCAGGTATCACCTGTTTTCACATACCCAGTATAAACCCAATGTAAACATTTTATCATATATGCTGGCTAATTCAGCAGGGGTGTGATTCTGTGATGATAATTGAAGCTGAATTTGTACTGCATTTGATTTGGAAGTGCTTGAATCCAGTATTAACAAAGGTAGGACCACACAGTCAGAAAACTTGAGCTATATGGGCTGCTTGATGAAAACCTGAGATTTCTGGGGCAGGGTGAGTGAACTTGAATAGAATGAATCTTCTGTGGAGTGCTTCATTGGCTTAACTTATCAATCAAAATTTCCTTTCCTACCTGCACAGAAGTATCAGCTGATAGCAACTTCTTTGAGCTTTTGTATCTGTAGCTACAACAGATGTTATGATAAGGAAGATTATGGACTGTGCAATGGCTCAGAAACTTTAGTTAAGCTTTTAGTTTTTGACTGACATTCTGCTTGACTTGAGCATTGCTCCAAATATCTCTTCTCTCTCAGTAAAACAGAGATAATTATATACCACATATAAAGCATTTGAACATGAAAGTGTGCAGGATTGTACAGGTACACAGAGAGCATCAGAAATGGATTAAGTTCTTTGCATCCTCACTCCATGTAAGAACAATAGAATCTACTGAGCAAAAAAAATAATGTACATAGAGCTAACTAACAGCTGTTGGTGTACTGAACAAGATGAAAACTCTGAGCTCTCTTCATTAATTAGCTCTGAACATTTTATCATGGGTAAACTTGTAAGATTTCAGAGGGCTAAATATGTTCTACCTCTTTAAAATCCTTCTTCTACCACCTCTGCCCTTTAATTAGGTAATTTTGAGTAGCTGTGGCACAATAGACCACAGTTGGTGACAATATTTCAGTGGCAGATGAGCTTCTTCCTATCAAACTGGATTCTCATGTGAAACAGAGCTTTTAATGACTTGAGGCTTTTGGAGTTTTGAGTCTCACTGCATTTTGGTAGGATCCTTGTATGTGAAAAGTACTTGAAGAAACAACAGATAGCAAAGAGTAGACTGGCTTTTTGTGTTGATTCACCAGACATTTCTACACTGAGGTTGTGAATGAGAAGTGGAAACAATACTATAGGTTTGAAGATCTGATGTTAATGATCTTTAAAATATCTCCGATGTAGAGCACTAGCATTAATTTTATATATCAGAGCAGCTTGCTTTAATCACTTGTTTACTTATTTTAATTCAAAAATCCCACCCTACAAATTGCCTTTTACATAAAAATTAGGATGATTAAGACCAGTTCTGTCTAGTTCAACCTAATGTTAAAAGCAGAAACTAAAGACATTGGGTGCAAAATGTATAAGCAATGGGATTTAGGTACACAAGTACACTAATAAGTTTTTGAAAAGATTTTTTTCTTTTTCTGTTTTCTGTATCAGTAAAGAACTAATCTAGATAACAGTATTAATAACATAAGGAAAAAACCACTTAGCAAGCTGAGCAATTCTACTGCCATCTCCCATCTGCCTGCCCTGTTACAGCAATCACTCAGTGAAAAGGGACAAAAGAAGCTGTCAACAAAAGACGTATTCCCACTAAACATCTGAAATACTTTTTATGGAAGACAAAGACAGATGGAAGAGGGATACAGGTAAGGAAGAAGGCTGGGAAAAGACCTTTGCTGAAACCCTGCTTAAAATAGGATGAAGAATGTGAGAAGGAAGGAGTAGAGGGCAAGATAGAAAATGAGAACTGAACTGTCATCAGCAGGTTGACTTGCTGCAAGACCTCTTGTATTCTAAAGACGACCACAGGAAATTTCCTGAGGGCAGAGGTAGCAAAATATTGAGAGGCAATTATAGCTGCTTTAAGTAGACAGAACTCCTCTGGACCTACACAAATTACATCCTTGAGTCTGAAGAGGAAGCAGTGAGGGAAGAAATAGGAAAAACCTTGGCAAGACTTTTGAAAAATTGCCAAGGATGGCAGTGACCTCAGAGAAAGGGACAGATGGCTGACTCAATTCCTGACACTAAGAAATTAGTAAGAGCAACATGCCTATGAAGTTGACTTCTGCTAGGAGGAAGATTTTGGGATAATCAGCAAGATTTTTTCATAATTTTCATTACTGTTGTGTATGTATTCTTACACTTGCTAGAAAACAGGATGGACTAGGTGTTCTTGTGGGATCTTCTGATATTTTGAATTTTTAATTTCTCTGATTTAAAATAGCTTGGCAACCTCAGCTGTACTGTGAGAAGAGAATTAATTTTAAAATAGATTTTTCCTTCATCCTGCTGTGAATACAGACTGATAAAACAACTCCATTTTCCCCCAAGGGGGAAAAATCTGAAAAACAAATATTATGTGAAATATGTGAGTTATGCTGTATATAGCAATGACAGGACAATAGTATATTTGAAGCCAGTCAGGTAGACTCGGAAGCATGGTGTGAGAGAGTGGAGGTAGGGAGGAAGAGCAGTCTAACATTTTTTATACATTCCCCTCATAGCTGTTGCTTCCTATATGTTTCTGTTTTGAAACACATGTAGCAAGGTACTTAACTCCTACAGAAATTATTACTCCCTCAGACCTAGCTGAAAATACAGCTTAGTTTATATTCTGGTGTTTAGCATCACTAAACTAGATAATCAGGATAGGGCAGGAGAACTTTGCAAAAACCTCTTCTGTCAAAGGAATTACTCTCAAGTATCAATTAAGTTTCCTTTCACTTAATGGAATGAAATATTCCATTCATTGTGCCTGACAAATCATCCTGAAAAAACGGCTCCTGAAGATTGTGTTTGATCAATTTACCACGTTTCCTCTCCAATGAAAGAAGAAACAGACTTCAAAAAAAAAGATTAACAGGTAAAGATATAGTATAAAAACCAGCTTTTATTGACTGGTTAAGCATAAATACTACAGCTCCCAAATGATTACATTTCTCAAAATTACCTTTATACATCTAGTCTCTTAGGTCATTTGTGAACAATTGATTTTCAGTAATTATTTTTGAAAAGCTTAGTAGTAATGATCTCACAAAGATGAGGAAGCAGAAAAGCATACTAAAATTTATCCTTCTATATTAACACATAGGGATGTTATTTACTGCTCATAAGTGTAAGACAACGAAAGTTCTTTGCCAGAGAGAAAGGTCTACCTCACAGCTGAGATTTTTTAATACATTTTCTATTTTTGTTTCATCATGTTGCAGCAATATTGTTGCATCACTACTAAATATGTTCATTTCCAGACCTTTTACTTTGCTAAGGGCAAAAAACACAACCTGCAAAACTTATCTTTTTTCCTAGACAATGACCCATCTTCACCAAGTAAGCTGCAGAATATTGTTTCCATCCAGTAAAATGTTAGAATAACTTTGTCTCCAGGAGGAAACTGCCTACTGAGGTGGAAACAATAAATTTAAAACTTCTTAGGCTGAAAAGAACAGAATCTGACTCTTGAACTTCCTCTTGTCTGGATACTATAATCACCTTTTTGTTACAGAAAAACTGGGTAGCAACACCTGTTATGGCCATGTTTTAAAGGACAAGCTGTAGCTGTGACCAGGTACTTTAGATTGTGCCTGATATTTCTCCTGAGAAAATCCTTGTGTTGGGTTCCAGATACATCGAGAGGTCTCTTGGAGTTAGCCTAAAGAGCTCAAAGCAGGCTCAAATTAGAGAAATTAGGATTTCTAAGTAGCTTCTTGTTTAGCATTTGAGGTTCCTCATTGCATTTCTGAGGTGTGTGACTCTTCTCAGTCACCACATAAAAAAGAGAAGGAGTCTGCTGCTGTGTCCTGAATTCAACAAGTTAGATGGTACAGTGCCTGCTTCATATCATTTATTCAAAGTTCCTTTCATTCAAATTTCTCTTTAGCTGTGGAAAGAAGTACATGAAATCATCTGTGAACAAAAAAATCTATGAAGCTGATGGATCAGTACTCTGGGCTTCACAATACTCCGGGTTTTGTAATTCCAACAGCTGTGTGTCTATGTCCATATGTCTTCCTTGTAACTGTTCTGTAAATACAGAACTAGCAGGTACCTTTTTTTTTTTCCCTTTGCCTTCTCATGCTTCCATCTTTGTAAGATTTTTGCCTGTTTCATTTCATATATTTATGCATAGAGTCTGACTGATTTGCAATAGAATTACCCACTGGAAATAAAAGCATAAAACAGAGATCCCAGGAAAAAGCTGAAGAAATCTTACTGGAATCACCAGTGCAAATACGGTACACTAACATCAGCTCTCCCTTTCAACTTGAGATATTCTGCGATTCTATGATTACTTAGTGCTACCTCTGTTTTCTGGGCCCCTCAGTTCAAGAAGGAGAGGGAACTGCTTGAGAGAGTCCAGGGCAGGGCTACCAAGATGATGAAGGGAGTGGAGCATCTCCCATATGAGGACAGACTGAGGGAGATGGGTCTCTTTAGCTTGGAGAAGAGGAGACTGAGGTGTGACCTTATTAATGTTTATAAATATGTGAAGGGTGAGTGTCAGGAGATGGAGCCAGGCTCCTCAGTAACATCCAATGATAGGACAAGGGGCAATGGGTGCAAGCTGGATCATAGGAGATTCCAGTTAAATATGAGACAAAACTTCACCCTCACTGTGAGGGTGACGGAACACTGTAAGGGGCTGCCCAGGGAGGCTGTGGAGTCTCCTTCTCTGAAGATACTCACGACCCACCTGTATGTTTTCCTGTGTGACCTGATCTAGCTGTTCCTGGTCTGGCGGGGGATTGGACTGGATGATATTTCAAGGTCCCTTCCAATCCCTAATATTCTGTGATTCTTTGATTCTCTCTATGACAAATAAACGTAGGAATAATTATGTTTCTTCTGAGCTGAGGAAGCAGTTCTCTTTCTGGAAAAGTTGTCTATCAGGAGAATATTTCTTGACAGTCATGGTAATTATTTGCCAATGATAAGGCTCTCAAGGCATTTGGTTCACTGTCACTAAAGGCCTCCAAGAGCAGATTATGTACAGAGACAAACATGGATACAATCCCTTTCCTACAGAGGGTAGAGAGAGCTGACCCAAGTCCATCAGGTCTTTTCCACTACTGTTATATATAATTAATTCAGGAAAATAATTTTCCTCCTCTCTACAGCTAACTTGTTTTCTGGGGCCCTGTGTTTCCCTTTCTCTCGCTTAGATCATTAACTGTCTGTTTTCCTTTCCCTATGTACATGTTTAAATTCCATTGATGCTAATGGAAAATACATGTGTGGGGGATAATAAACATCTAAATATTTGGATTCTGCTAACACTTCTCCCTAGGGCATAACAATAAAAAAGTTATAGGGAAATAGATTTGTGCAGAAGCACCAGAAGCACAGAAGGAGCAAATTTGACATGCCTCCTTTTTCCTATTGCAGCGAGACAAAAAAGCAGTAAAAAGTGTCTTTTGGTTCTCTTTAGACAAATATGTTCATGTAAAAATAAATAGAAATTTTAATATTACTCCAGTAACTGTGCTTGAGGAACATGTCTTAGCTCTGCCTAGCAGGAATAGACATTGCATTGGTGTATTTCCCAGCTTCTTGGAAGGAAGGAAAGGTTCCTCCCTAGAAGTCTGGCAGAACTATCAAGCAGAAAGGCGTGGATGCAGACACCTTACCAAGACAACTGAATCAAGAGCACAGCTACTTTTTGCTTCATTCGTCATCAGTGATGAACAAGATAATGATGACTTCAGGGCAACTGAAGTCACAGGTGAGATGAATACTATTTGGCGGGAGAGGGTGTCTTAAAATCCATTAACAAATGTATGGTTTGTTGTTTCTCTATATAGCATTGTTCTGATACTGTACCACAAGACCTAAATGATATCACTAATATTTCAAATCTTGGCCCTGTTTTTCTATTTTTATTGCACTAGGGTTGGAAGGGACTATTGATGTCAGCAAGCTCAGACTTTAACAACTATATGAAACCATGCATGAGATGGCTAATTTAGGAAGATCTTACTCTGTACGTCTCGGCGAACCTCTCTTCAGCACCCTACGGCAGATGCTGAAGATCTGTAGTCTGAGAGCAAAAGCTTCAATGATAAAGTGGCACAGAAAGTCCGCAGACTGAGTGGAGACTGCCACTGCCTGAGAATGTGCTGGCACTCTTTAAGCCATCTAGATGATCCTAGATAGGAAATTCTGCAGAAGGGAAAAAACAACCACTAATGTTCTTGCTAATATGACGCAGGGAATGAAATACCCAGCCAAATCTGGTGATATAAGTGTGCATGCGAGCTACACAAATTTTCCTGTACAACTTAGCCATTGGAGAGAACGCAATGTTCTAGGGACAGAAGAGCAACCTGTCTAGCTCTGGACAATCTTCTGTATCTTGAGAGAAGTTCCATGTGTCCTCACACCCTTCATCACTACCTCTGAAGCCAAAGCAGGGGTTCAGCAGAGCCCAGAATTATGGAAATAGGAGAGTATAAATAAAGTGACAGTGAGACAATCTGTTTTCAGATTCCTGTGTGTATAGCAAAACACCAGATAGCCCAGGTTTCATGAGGGGAACCAGCCTAAAGGCAGATGCTTTCCTGTCTTGTGGGTTGCTTGGGAAAAAAGTTTGTATATGCATGTCAGGGGAGTGAAGGGGATTTGTGAGGGCAGGGAGGCATATGGCAGCATTCTGCCACACTAATCTCCCAACACGGCAGTGGCCATTAAGGAGCCTGTGCCTCTTGGATCAGTCTGGCAGCTGCTCCTGGGTAACCTTGGGCCCTCCAGTATACACCAGCCAACGTGGAGCATGGGAAAGCTGTGCTGAGCCATTGGCACCACCATCCCACTGCCTGCACTGGAACAGAGAAAGGAGGGCTTCCAGCCCTCTCCATGTATACTGCAACAGAAATCACTAATATTTTTTTTTTAGAAATCTCGTAGGACTGCATTTTTTTGCTGGCGAAATTCAAGCTAGCATGAATGTAAAGATTTGTAGCAGCATGTAGTACATTTGGTTTGTATCCACTGAAGCCTCTGGGGTACCTGGCTGAGTGAGGAACAAGCACTTTCCTTTAAATCCAGGGATCTCTTACATGGCCAAAGCTCTAACTACCAATACTTCTGTCTCCCCTAGGGCTAGCTACTGGCAGCGAAACTATAAAAACAAGGTAACTTTTCAGTTCCTTTTATCATTTCGCTAACCCCACCCTCCTGCAAACCAGCCAGTGGAGAGAGGAAAGTCCTGACCCTCTTTTTCCTGAAGGGACAAAATCAGGAGTAGGAAATAGCTGGGCAACTTTGTGCCCCACTGGCAACTGTAATTCCCCAGAATACGCACAGGAATTATTATTGTGGTGATGGTAAGCAAGCTATAAATAGCTCATCACATTTCATATTTCTATTTTTTATTAAATTTGTAGTTCTTTTTTCCCCCCTGGCAATGCAACAGATGTGTGAAAATGGGAACAAACTGACTGAAAATTACAGAACACACGTATCATCAAGGACATTCAGACAGCTACGGAAATGATAAACAGCTTTCTGGACAACATTATTTAAATCCCCTTGGCAGTCTACCATCCCTTTTGAAGAAGAGTCACACGATTCCTTGAGTGTGTTTTAAAGCACTGTTGCAACTCTCATAACTGTTATTAGCTTGCATCCTTTAAAAACCATTCTCAGTAGCAGTTTAAGGTGTATCCCACATAATCTAAGACATAGTCAACTTGAAGAAAATAGTAAACAGTAGCAAATGCAATTCCAAAGCAAGAAAAATGTTGGGGGAAAAGTGTATATTTGAATATTCATAGACAGATTCCTAATGATTAAAAGCAGGTAAGTTCCAGTTTTCTTTCCAGTGGTCTCTTCAGTCTGTGTCTTAAAGAACAATATACTTTAAAAAATTAAAAAATAGCTTGACAGTGATCACCTAGAAGCTGTGCCTTGTTTTCTTGAAAGAAAAGGTCAGTATTTTACAGGGTAAGAACTAGAAGCAAACAGGAAGCCTGCATAAAAGCTACTTGACCCAGTTCGTCCATAAAGACTGAAGATATCGCTGGTTATTTATTTCTTCTGAAAAAGTTCATTACTAAAGCAAGCAAATTAGAAATGCTTTTTGTCAGTATTTTCTAGTAAAAAAAAAACCAATAACTGCTCCACATCCTTCCCCAAAATATTTACTGTTTTTAGAGAAAGTCACTTCTTGGTTGTGGGTAAAGAAAGTAAGGGCGTAGGAAAAGATTGGCAAAAGTTTAAATAAAAGTCAGATAAATTGGCTACTTTTTACACAGAAAACAAGATTTCGTCAAAATATTTCTCCCCCAAATCACTTCTATAACAAGTTTTGAGCTTTCTAGTTATAATACATACACAATGACAAACTGCTTGTGCATATGGTTCCCTCTTCCAAGTTGCTCTTGTTGGTTAGTGTAATTCTTTCTGGCTTTTAGCAAGCATAATCTCCTTTAATTGTGAGCCTTCCTTAATGAAGGCTATTCTTGAAACTGTCATTTAAAATAAGTCATTAATTGTTTTCCACCCCCCATTAAATATAATAGGAAGCTATACCATTAATTCTATCACTGCTAAATCCCCACATTGCCAGATGCTGAAGCAGAATGGGACTATGGATTACAAAACATATGGATTTATTTACACTAGGTAACTTCTTTATTAAAATATCTTAACACAGTCATTACAGAGACTTCTTTCCCAAGCCCCTGCTGTCACACTCCGCTCTGCTCAGGAGCACACACCACATCTGCTTTTCACATATGCTCTCCAGCCCCAGTCCACCCACATGGGCCCCATTCACAGCAGCATGTGCCCCTCCTCCCAAGCTTCAGATGCAGACACACAATGGGGCTGTAGCACTAATAGAAATATGGTGGGTTCAAATCTCCTTGGCTGACTTGGAGAATATGCCTAGACCGTCCCCATTGCAGCATAGCTGGTCTTCAGCGATAGACTCTCTGTCTTAATGCTCACTGTGCAGGGCCTTCTGTGATAGCAGTGCTCCCCAGAAGCAATGCAGCTTATCTGGCATAAAACCACTAAGGAAGATTTTACACTGGCGATCCTTTCTGAGCAGTGTAAGAAAGATGCCTACTGAAACAGATAGATGAGTTATTCTGAATCTTTTCAGTTTGTGTTTGGTTTGCACAGGTCTGATTTTCTAACTGCAAAAGCAGGCATGCTCTTCCCCTCCCTACATAGTTTGTTCTAATTCTGCAAATAGATAACCAGTAAAAAGTGGTAAATATTCTTAAAACATGGACTCTTTGTTTCCTACCTGTCTCCTCTTTCCTTAGTTACAGACTGTCTTTTCCCAATGGACAGCATGCTTTTGCCTGATTTTCTAATTCCCACCAGTTCAGGGAATTATTATTTTTTTTCTTTCTTTCTTTCTGGGTTATCATCTTTGAGCCAAAATTGTGTGACCTCTTTTTTTATTAGCAGAAAACACATATTCTAACAAAAGACTTTTGAAACTGCCTCCATAGCAACCAAGGATTCTTTATAAAAGAGGATGTTTAAGATCTCCTCATTGCTTAACAATGTGTTGCACACCGTAGCCCCCACTCTAATGAACTACATTTACCGTGCAAACCTCATCCCCATCACCCCCACATTAAAATGTTAAAGATGCAAAGTAATACACTATAATATTAGGAAAGCAACAATTAAGGATTTTTACTAAGGCCATTCTATTTTTTTTCTCCCCACTGTTACCCTCTTCTCAGTGACAACAGGTTCCTAGTACCAGTTCTGTCTTCATATTTGAGTGGTGAGTATGAATTGCTTCTCCTTACTGAACCTCTTTTGAATCCTTTCAGTCCAACCATTTCCACATGTTAAGCACACACCAGTTCTCATTTTCTATTCACAAACTCTCCACTTAATTTCAACCCGCTCCCAAAGTCCTCTCTCACCTGGTTTCCAGCTCTGCACAGGATTCAAGACAGACTCTATTCCTTCCTCCAGTCTCAGTTTACTCTATTATCTTGCCCCTCATCTTACTCCTTTTTTAACTCCTTGTTCAGTCTTAATCTTCTCCGTTCCACCACCTTCTGATTTTTGCTCTCATTCCCTGCCTTCTCTTGTCTGGGCAGATGAGCCCTGTTGCCTTCCTGTCTCTTCTCCTTTGTCCACTCAATTCCAGTTGTCCAGGTGGAAAATTATTCCAGTCAAATTGCTCATAACCTAAATTCTGTCTTCCCTCATCGGTCTGTCTATCAAATGGTCCCATTTGCTCTAACAGAGTCATCAGTCTGGACTCTTTGCACTTAAGCAGTTCTTTTGTTTTATCAATTACATTTACTATTGCTTGAAATATTGCAACATTCTTATTAACTTTTTATCATTTATAATATCACCAGCATGGATTCCAATATAGTTTTATTTACACATGTCTTGTAAATGGCAGCTCCTTCCTTACTACCTAATAAATAGGAAACTTATTTATTTAATATCCAAAATCTACAGGGGCAGGAAGAAGACAGAATCAGCAACAATGAGCTGTTAGTGGAACTACCTTCCAAGTGCAGGCATTACAGACAAGTACTACAGTTTGACAGTGTGTATATTTCTTCTCTCTGCATTTCCCTTTCTCCTCTGATGTGCACCATTGAGTCTTAGTTTCATAACGTTTTCTAGGGGGCAAGGAAGTCTTCTTTTTATGTACTTCTGTTACCACATCTTGGCAGAGATGAGCACTAAACGTACATATAAACAGCTATGGTGTGCTTCAAATGGGACTGTTTAAGAGAATCAAATGGTGCTTGAACAAGAAAGTGGGTATTAATGATGTGGGTCTTTACAAACCCTACCAACATGATTAAATAAGTGGAAGTAATGCTAATGAATTACTACAAAATAAATGTGCTTTACATACATCAAAACAAAGCTTTGCAGAACACACAGGTAATATCAATAAATTGCCAACAGTAGCAGTGTCCAAAAATATTGACTGACAATTAGAATTAACCTCTAACACAGACCAGATGTTAGCCCACAAGAGCATTGGGCATATTAACATCAATAGGATTCCGCATGGAACAGTAACCATTTTTCATTAACAACAAAGTTAGTTGTCACTGAACTGTGCTTATGGTGCTAACTGATACTTCCACGTTGGGCCTTCTTCATAGGGGGTTAAAGCAGGCTACAGGATACAACAGATTTCCAGAGGAAATTAATTAATTCAAACCATTTACAGCATGTTGACGAGGTTAGGTTTACAATGTGGTCACTCAGCTTAGATAAAAGCACACACAGGTTTGGCTGATCCCAGGATTTAGGAAGGGAGGGAGGAAAAACAAGAATTAAAGACCTTTCCTTCTAATGCCAACGGTTTTATTTTTTCTTTTTTTTTTCTTTTCTTTTTTTCTTTTTTTTTTTCACACCCATAGCAAATAAAAACATTGTTTTTCTCCAGGCACACACAGTTGAATATTACCCAATTCTAGAACACTTGGTTCAAAATGTCCTAAATGATACTGTGAGGAAATAACAGGTACTTATGTAATTCCAAAAAAATTAAATATTTTTGAACATTATTATCTATGAATTCTTCTTAAGCAAACCTCAGTGAAGACTATCTTATGTCATATGTAAAGTAAGTTCTGCTGATGGAAAGAAGACAGCATTAGCTGCACCATCACATGATCTTTTCCAGATTAAGATATCTAAGGAGAATGCTGTAAGGAATGAAGTGGATTTTCCTCAGCAGAAGAAGTCTGGAAAGGACGTTTTGGCTTTTTTGATGGCAGAAACAGAAATTAACAGTGTTCCCTGAATGCTACATGCTGTCTGAACAGACATCAGTCCTCCACATTTACAAATAGGTGCCCATTCAGCCACTTTGATTCTGTGAAAGACATCTTTGGTACTTCCCCTCTTAGTCCAGTATCACACATAACTAGGACCCCACATAAGGAGTGGCTACAAATCACACTGGCACAGTTATAAAGTAGTGTCACTTCTCTCATTTTGTTGTGAAAGCTTTGGCCTGGATTTACTCACAGTAACAAAGCTTTTAACCTTTTTTCTTCTCATGATACTCTTTACCTCTGCCTTTGTGCCAGTCTAAATAACCAACTATATTTGGTACAGAATCTAGTTGGAGGTCCGTAACAAGTGGGGTCCCCCAAGGACTGGGTCTAGTCCTCTTCAATATTTTCATCAATGACCTGGGTGAAGGGGTGGAATGTACCCTCAGCAAGTTTGCCAATGACACAAAGCTGGGAGGGGTGGCTGACACACAAGAAGGCTGTGCCACCATCTAGTGAGACCTGGACAGGCTGGAGAGTTGGGCAGAGAGGAACGTGATGAAATTCAGCAAGGGCAAGTGTAGGGTCCTGTGCCTGGGGAGGAATAACCCCCTGCACCAGTGCAGGTCAGGGGCTGACCTGCTGGAGAGCAGCTCTGAGGAAAAAGACCTGAGAGTCTTGGACAACAGGATGAGCCAGCAATGTGCCCTTGTGGCCAGAAAGGCCAATGGCATCCTGGGGTGCCATAAGAAGAGTGTGACCAGCAGGTCAAGGGGAGGTTATCCTGCCCCTCTACTCTGCCCTGATGAGGCCTCATCTGGAGTTCTGTGACCAGTTCTGCGCTCTCCAGTTCAGGAAGGACAGGGAACTGCTGGACAGAGTACAGCAGAGAGTACAGCAGAGAACCACAAAGATGATTAGAAGTCAGGAGCATCACTCTTACAAGGGAGGTTGAGGGACTTGGGTCATTTTAGTCTGGAGAAGAGAAGGCTGATGGAGGATCTGAGTAACCCCTACAAATACAAAAAGAGTGGGTGTCAAGAGGAAGGGGCTGGTCTTTTTTCAGTGGTGCCCAGTGAGAGGACAAGAGGAAATGGGCACAAACTTGAACATAAGAAGTTCCATCCAAACATGAGAAGGAACTTCTTCACCTTGAGGGTGGCAGAGCCCTGGAACAAGCTGCCCAGGGAGGTGGTGGAGTCTCTGTCTCTGGAGACATTCAAAACCTACCTGGACAAGTTGCTGTGCAGCCTGCTCTAGGAGGACATGGTCTGGCAGGGGCGGGGGTTGGACTAGATGGTCTCCAGAGGTCCCTTCCAACCCCGTATCATTCTGTGATTCTGTGATATATCTATGCAGTGGTATAGCAGAGTTGATTTCCATTACTTTGGCACTTAAATATCAACAGTGAAATAATTACTGAAGTTTTTAGAGACTGTGTTCAAATTGGAGATACTGACTTTTTGGGTGAGAGAAAATTCATGAAAGGAATTTTTCTTAGTATCAAGTAAAATCTCTTAACAAATCCTGTTTTGTGACATATTCTGAGCTCTTCATCTCTCAGACTAATGGGAGATATCTTTATTCCCAGGAATCATACTCTTCTTCCTAGAATTCTGCTGCTGGGGTACATGGAGCAAAGAACTGATCCACTTTGAGACCCATCATTTTGGCATAAAACCTAGGAACTGGTGAGCTTGCAGTTAGACTCCATTCATTGTTTCTGCAATGAGATTTAGAGACCATGAGGTGCAGTACACTGGTCTGGATGGATATAATGGAGTCACTGCCTGTCAGACCTAATTAGAAGAAACATGGTTCCCTAAAAGCTATAGGATATTGAAAAGAAAAAAGGAAAGGAGGTTTTGACACTGACTACAGCTGGGTGCTCTTTAGAATCTGATAGTGTCTGTTTAAGGTAGAGGGTTTATTTCCATCAATTGTCCTGATGCAGCCTGGTATCAGCACGCTACCCTGACAGTTGAGTTCTGGGAGAGTTCAAGTGATTCATGTGGTTACTGGACTTGACAACCTGTGAGGTGTACACCCTGCCAGCACTCTAAACCCAAGATGTTGTGGAAATCTTGCTGAGGCTCATGTGTCTCAGGGGCTGCTACCTCATGCTGCTGCTCATTCATATATGAACTTGTGATAGTGATGATAATGCTGAATACACGAGAAGTCATTATCTACCTCCAGGAATGAGGGTTTAAGAGCTGGACTCAGACAATATTTTGGTTGGACCTTCTGGGAGAGAGTAAAAGCCTGAGGAGAGCACAGATGTATCCTGAAGATGAAGCCACTGCTGAACATATGGTGTCGTTGGGAGGGTTTCAGGCTTCTTACAGTTATGTCTAACTCATGATGAATGGGCAAAGTGGTGAAGCTACTATTACATGGCAGTTACAGCACGATGAATGTTTTAACAGTGGTTCATAGTCAGTCTGGAATAATAAATGCAGTTTGGGACTAAAGGGTCTGTCTTGGATTAGAAACCATGCAAAGTTTTTGTGATAATCAAAAGAAAAGAATAAAGTAGTTTTATTAAAGTTGTAAATGATACAAGCTGAGAAAGCTTCAAGTACAATGTAGAATAAAATTCAAATTCATAGTTATCTCAGAAAATAAGAGAATCATAGAGTTATTCAAGTTGAAAAGGGTTTAAGTGTTTAAGTATTAGTGGTTTAACCTGTCCAGCCTCCGGCTTATTGCAGGGCTAACTGTAACATTAGATGAAGCTGTTCAGGGGCTTTCAAAATCTACATACTGAAAAAAGAAAAAAAAATGCAGTCTACAAGGACACACACAAAATTCTTCTCTGCAAGTACAAACTGAAAAACGACTGGCTCAACAAAGATCTGAGAGTTACTGTGGCTCACAAGCTGGACATGAGTCAGGAATGTTATGCTTTTCTGAAAAAAGTAAATAGGACTGTTATCTCTAATTCAGCTGAAATATTTGCTGTATTTGGCACTAGTAAGGTGTCAGCTGGAGTACTAATGTCTGATTTTGTGTACAGTTCAAGAGGGATGTGGACCAACTGAATAATGTATTGTGATTGCAACAAGGGTTTCTAATTAGCTCAGGGGAGATTAGATCAGATGACAGGAAAAACCTCCTAACAGAAAGGTTAGTGTAGCACTGGAATGTATTGACTGGGCATGTTGTGAAGTTTCCGTCACTGGAGGTTATTGAAAAACAAGTTGGACAAGAATTGGTCAGGAATGACATAGAAATATCCGATCTTCTTTTTAGGCACAGGAAGGGAAGAGCTATCTGGTCACGGTCTCCTCTAGGCCTCACCGTCTCTGTAATTTCCAAATTAAGAATTCAGATTTAGTGAAGAATTAAACTCTGTGACACTGATGTATCCCCTGGAGACCACAACCTGGTTATTTTTTTCTGGTCTGGATACAGTTCTGCTTGTGTATGGATAGTGCCTTTTTCTGCTTAAATCCTGATGAGCTGGATTTGCCAAGATCTGTTATCCAAAATATTTCAGCTCATAATCCTTTACTTAGAAGACACAGAGTGCTTGTGTGAACATCTCTGCAAGCAAATCAAAGTGGGGGTAATGATTTCTGCAAAAGGGGCAGTAATGACCAGCTGGATGTGGGCTAATATATAGCAACCTTTTTTATGGACATACCTGTTCGAGCCATGAACAGCTGTACACACTCCTAATGACTGCTTGCAGCTTTTATGTATGCTTCAGCACACAGAGACTAAGTAACTTGGTACCTTGTAATGAAAAAAGTCCTCATCCTTTCCCTCTGGTGGGCACTTTTTGTTTCAGTAAAAAATTAAACACTGGTAAAGTATTATAATATTCAGTGCATAAGAACTAGAAGTAAACCTGAAATACACAAAAATGCAGCACATATTTCCTCAGGTTTACAAAACAAAGTAAAGCTTTTCTTTCTGGAATTTGGAGTCTTGGGTTCTTTTTCTTGTGTGCTTTCCTTTAAGTAAATTTCATGTAAGGAAATGGTGCTTCCCTGCAGCTGGCATGGTGCTTTGAGAGCTGGGAATTCAGGGTTCTCTTCTAGAGGCAGTAGCTAACTTAATCCAGGATTTAAGCCAAGTGACCTAATATCAGCTTGCCTTTTCCACAGCTTTTAAATCTTCAATGCACTTTATTCTTTCAGAGACAGGATGATAGGAGTTATCTGAGAAAGCAGATGTTGCTTATGCTGTTTTGCTTCTCAAACAGAGCAGTAAGCACCACTGCTTACTAAAATCCCAGTTTTAGTTTGTGCTATCCACCATCTCCAGCCATACTGCTAGCCCAGGCTTCTAGATCACAATTAAAGCAATATTATTATTATTATTTAGGACTTTGTCCTCAATGAGATTAATATAAATTAAATTCATATTCCTTCCACTGATTTCAGCTTGGTCAACACTTAGTTTCTGTGGTCTCAAGCCACTGGTATCTATAGACTTTTTTTGGAGTATAACTGGGGAAAAAAACCAACCAAACAAAAGAGAAAAATCAGTGTAGGAGGCAGTGATACAAACGAGACTGTGCTAATACATATGACTAAGTACTGTTTTTATTGTTATTATTGTATTAACCTAATTGCTATTGAAATTAATAATAATAATTCATGGCTATTACTCTTAACACCTGTAATCAGACCTGGAAAACATACTATCTGACAGTAGCAATTAAAGAACCTTTACTTGGGTTTTATTGAAGTGGTTGTTTGCTAAAAGATAATCTTAAAATGGTTTCTGCGGTAATAAATAACTGACACACATTTCCTGAGTTTATTCATTTTTATAAAAAGTAACTTCAATCCTCATTAAACATAAATAAGGAAAACAATGTTGACACAAATTATCTTAAGCAAAACACATAGAATCGATTACATGACATACTGCAGATGTTTAAAACTTACAATGTGGTCTATTAACTTTATAGAAGTCTTTTCTCAGAACAAAAGTGGAACATTATCATCCAGTGTATAAAACTATGTCTCAACAAATGGAAATATGAGACAAGACAAAAAGCAAACAAAGAAAACTGACATAACCATCTCACCCTTCTCTTGTATTATGATGAAATGGAAGCATGAAGAAGCTGCATCCGATGTCTGAGTCCACTATAACCCAACTATAAATGAAAATGTTATGATGAAAAAAAGTGCTAAAGTATATTAACAGATTTTCAGAATAACAGTGTTCAATGAATGCATGCATTTGATATAATGAAAGTAAACCTATTACCAGTGTTCATACTTATAAAAGTTTTCTGAAAGCTTCTTACTTACATGAAGAAGCAGAATTTCTTTTGCTGAAGCCTTCTGTGTCTTTGGGCATAAGGCTAGAAAAACTTAGTAGGTCATAAAGCCCTGTTGCTCGTTGTTACAGGCAACTGAA
>VZTM01038557.1:0-46089 GCA_013400555.1 Jacana jacana | reverse complement strand
GTCAAAATTACCTTGGATAAGGAGGGTTATTTGTTATCTTTGACATTCTGTATCTGGACTGAAAGGGACCTCCTGGGCCAAAGCAATGGTTGGCCACCATATTATGCCATTATGTGATGTGGCATCCATTTCACAAACTAATAACAGCAACAATATTGCTGGTGGAAGGCCATTTCCTTGTTCTGGTTTAAATTTATCACTGAATATTTTACACTCCTCTACCCTTATATCAGCATTGTTCTTTATCTGAAGTAGTTCCAGTGACACTCACGCTGGTGTTTTTCACTTAGAAGTACTTATAGATATCATTCTTATTGCTTACTAAATAAACCAATATTCTTAGCGCTCCTGGACTCTAGCAGTTATCTTGTGCATCATCTCATTCTGTATTTTTAGAGGTGAATGACTGGATCTTGAAGAGAGGTCACATTGTGTTTTTCATGTTATTGTTGTATTTCTTTATTTCAAAAAAATCTACTTTATCTGATAACCATGAGGATTATATTGTTCTCTTACATTTGTATGAAATTGTATTCATGACTAACCCAGAGCATTCCACAAATTCTATTTCACCACCTTGGATATGGATTTGTGTAAGTGCACAGATCTGACATAAAATTATTATTTACATTTCCTTTCTTAATGAACATATAGTGAATTGAAGGTTTTCCTTTTTCACTTTCAAGACGTTTTCTTCTTTAGATAGACATCTGACCTCACCTATCTTGGATTTTGTCCATCATTTATGCCCCGAATTACCACTTGCACCAATCCAGAACTTTAAAATCAGATCAGAAATTTTGTTCTGTATTAAAAAAAAAATTTATGCTCATGAAAAGTGAATATACCTGAAGACAGCCAGAGCAATCGTCCTTTTTTGTGCACCTTAGATCATGCTCTTCATTGGTAAGTTACACCTAATTCTCCAGGGCACTGCGTGGCTTGCAGTATAAATCAAAGTGGGTTGCCAGACATCTCTTAGGATTAATGCCTTCCTTTACACCTGATTCTGAAATTATCACTTACCGTTATCTATCCTAGGGCATTAGTGCTTAAAAAATAGGAAAGTCTTCTAGAAAACAAACAAGGAAAAAGTTAAAAAGTTCAAGTTATAACAATAAGTAATTAAATGAGTTTTATCTCTCAGATGAAAGCATTCAGTATAGGAGGAATAGTTGAATTGAACAATCAAATTCTTCCCTAACTGAAATAAGACACTGATGTTTTGTATAATCTTACTAGCTAAGCATGCCAAGGAAGGCTGAACAGGTGCTTATTTTATAGGTAAAACTTGCATATTGCCAGTGCAGATAGTTAAAAAATGTGAATTGTCTTTCAGTTGGTGATGAAATTGTGACCATTATTACGATCTTTTTAGCAGTATCATATGAAAAGTGCACTGAATGTGTAGGCAAAGGAGCTTAGGCCATGTCTGCAAGACATAAAACAGCTATTTCATTCTCTCTGCATACCATCACTCTTATTTTGCATTTGCAGTGACTTGAGGAGCCTGAACTGATTTTAAAATTAGCACTGCCTTAAAGTGGAGGCTGAATGAAGCAACATAGAGGGTTCCTTTCCAACCTAAACTGGTTTTGATTCTAGCTGATCTGGCTTAGTCCACTCTGTAAGTGCATTAAATCCTCAAAAGGTTCTTTTCAAGATAAAAAAGAAGTGTCCGTGTTAGAATTGAAGACAAAATAGATGTTCCCTTTTATACCAATTGTTTTTCTAACTTCTTTGTGTGGCCGATCCCAGGATCAGCGGTGAAGTTTCTGGTACAGAAGTGGATCCTAACTCTTTGATTCTAGAGATCAGAACCAGCTGTTCTTTTTTCAAGGTCTTCTCCATTAGACAAGGAGTTCACTTTTTAAGAGGCCCTCAGATCGCTGCTTTTGTATTTCTAGTTCCTAAATCAAGGAGGTCCTTAAACTGTGGGTTTTCCTGGGCTGAAGATCTCCCACCTCCCCAAACCCATTCCTCCTACCAGAAAAGACAGAACTTCATGACTTGTTGGAGATACATCTCTAGAAAGAGAAACCTGAAAATGTCCAGACTCAATCATCTTCCAGTCTATTGATTTTCTAGCCCAAATATAATCAGTTTTCTATTTTTAAATGTTCACCTTTTTTTGCATGTTAAAAATCCATCCTGTGCCGTTAGTTTCTTAGCCAATTTGATCTCTCCTTACACCGAAAATCAGTTCAATTTCTATTAGGTGAATGCTCACCATAAACTTTAAGGCAGAAGAGGCATTCTCTTTTTAAGACAGAAAGCATGAAATTCATTGGACTGCATTTCTTTAGCAGCACTGAACCCTGATTTATGTATTAATGGCACTTCCCCATTATACTGGGGAAATAATGTCTAGATGTTGGAAACTGGAGATGGTGTTTTCAAGACTACATAGAGTTCTGACATATATATGGGTGTCCACACACACACCCCCCAATATCCTGTGTATGACTCATGTACCTAGCAAGTCTCGTGATTTGGTGGGAAATATTTTTCTTAGGTATATAATTGAAGTAAATAAAAACATGAGAAAAGTCATTCCAGATCAGACTTGTAAGTCTATCACCCAAGTATCTTGTTGCCAACAGTGGATACACAGGAAAGGCTGTAAGAACAGGGCAATAATACTCCTTTTTATTCTCCAGCAACCTTGTCTTGGGGACTCCGTGAAAAAGAAGTAGTCTCATGTTTAATTACTCCATATGGATTCTTATTCCGCGGGCTTGTCCTGTGAATTTTTGAACACATGTAAACTAGTACCCACAGAGATTTTCTCAGCTTAATTATCATTTTGTTTTCTTTGAACCCCTCACCTATGGTGAGGAACCTATATGAGGTTATACATTTTGTACCATTGGTGCCTCTTGTTTTTCTACATACCACTCATGATTTTATAGGTCTACTGTATTCCCCATCAATTTCCCAAGCTTAATAATCTCAGTCTATTTTTTGTTTCCTCATTTGAAAGACTGATGAGCCTTATTCCCTCCCTGCATACTTTTCTGGCTGTATTCTATTGGAGGAACCAGAGTAATGCATCATAGCAAAGAGGAACACACATCATGGAGTTACACTGTAGAATAATGACTTTCTCTCTTTAGATCTCTATTCCTTTCCTATCGATTCCTACCACTTATTTGACCTCTGCAGTGCACTGAGATGCTATTTTCATAGAACTGTCCACTGTGACTCCAAGATTCATTCCTGAGAAGCAATTGTCTGCGCAGAGTCTATCAGTTTTATGTAAAATTAATATTGTTCCCCATGTGCATCAATTTACATTTATCTACATTGACTTTCATTTGCCGTGCTATTGCCCAGTCGTTTAGTCTCTTACATTCCTTCTGCAGTTCTTTACTGTAAGCCCCTGTCTTTGAAACCCTGAATAATTTAGTAGCATTTGCAAACCCTGTCACCTCGCAATTCACCCTCTTTTCCAAGCCATTTAAGAATAGGTCAACCAGCACAACCCCAGCATAGAGCTGTGATGGAATCTACTGTGAAAATAAATTGTTTTACCATGTTCTCTCTAATAATGATAAAGATATAAACTTCACTAAATCCAGATTGCACAGTTGTGAGTAGACCCAAAGAAGAGAAAGGACAAAGTAATTTCTGATAAGGTAAGAGGTGAGGCTCTTATTGTGGGAATGTTGTAATTCGTATGGATTTTCAGAGCTGTTCTAGTTGTGGAATTTGTGTTATCCTTTTATAGGAATAAACTTGAAAGAGTTCCAGTCTTAGAGTCCATTTAGCTTTTCAAAGTCAGTAATTTTTGACAATAAAATGTCAGAGGCAATCCAATTCCTTTTTTTTTTTTTTCTTTTAGAGACACTATCATGCATCAGCATTGATCAGTTAGCAATTGATATAGCAATTATGAAAATGTTTAGTTTATCTCAGTACTGACCTTTCAGTACGTGCCCCATTATCGTAAAAATTTGATATTCTTGTCAGCACAAAGCGCAGGACAGGAGACAAGACAAGTGGTGCTGGTGCAGGGAAGACAGGCAGAGGGAGGAGACGGAAGCCTGGGCTGCTCACCCAGGGAGAGTGTGGGCCGTCAGAGGATGCAGAGAGGGAAGAAGAGATCTGTAGTGCTCACAAAGGGTGAGCCAGGTGGGCAGGTTGCCACTTTTTACAGTGATTTATCATGCCTTGTTAAACATGCGAGTGAGAACACTTATCTGGGAACTAAACCGATATGAACTCCTAAAACTAACCCATTTATGTTCAGGCTCTGTGCACCCTCTTATGTTCTGTATTGTTCCATATGTTCTTCTGACTTGATTTTGAAGTTTTGAGACTTACAAGGGAATCCCCATCAAGATCCTTGCCGTCTTGCTACAGAACTCAGAAAACATAGATAATTTCAAGTCCTTTTGACTTTATTTGCTAAGAGACTATTTTGCCATTAGCCACTCCTGAGTTCACTGGTGCTCAGATCTGAACAGATCTTTACTGCATCGGGGCTACATAAGCAAAAATACATTTCGTGGGTAGAAATGCCAGAAACAGAATTTAACTGTACTAAAAGGTCAGATAGTCTACAGCATGTCAATCAACCCCAAGTACCATGTGTTTACCTGAAGACATTCTAGTTAGTGTGCAAGTTACTGCCTTTTGGGCCATTTCCATTTTTAAGTTGACTTCAGTCAGACCCTTCTGAAGAATGCAGGACAGTAATCTAATGGCACAGATAAGAGTAGTGAAGTTACAAGAAGGAAAAATCACAATTCCTGGTCAGACATGGCTAAAAATAATATTTTGTGTCCAGCTAGGATGTAGATATATTTAAGAATGCTAGGGAGTGTAAAAAGTCTCAAACTGCAAATCTGAATAACGGTTCACTCTTACGCTGAATGAAAGGAGTTCCTGAAAAACATAGAGCTGATAATTAAGGGGGCTTTTGCCTTGGAAGTTTTTGGATCTTAGAGACTTCTTTTTAAACAAGAAATCCAAGCCTGATGTAAAAATTATAATGGTGGTAGTAGAACACATTGCTTGGGAAGCTAATCCTGTAGTTAATTTTCCTCATTCCTCAAAATTTGCACCTTATTTCTAACCTGAGTTCATCTTGTTTTAGCCTCTAACTATGAGATCCTATTAGAACTTTCTAGAACTAAAGACTTTATTTAATAATAACTTCATTCCATTTTTCATAAGCCCAGGCCTTACCCAAAATGAACCAACCTGAATTTCTGTCAGGATGAGAGTTAGCTATTAGCTCATTAAAGTATGATTTATGCAAGAAATAATTTAAGGTTTTTTACATGGACACCACTCTGAATTAAGCTGCCCTCTTGTCCGTTTCACCCACAAATCACGGGTGACTCTGCCCATTCACCTCAATGCTTCTAGCGAGTTCTGTAGCTTGCTTCCTAGTACACACAGTACAATGTTCTCATTTCCTTCTTTTTAATGTTTTGAGCAATGTTTTCATTTGCATGTTGAAGGTAGAACCTAATGTTTGTAGAATACCATGCTTACTGGTGCGTGTTGAAATTAGATGGAAACACTTCAAAATTTCAGAAAAATAAGAAAAGCTACTTCCTTTCTTTTGAACACTTTTACCCTACAAACATAGGACAAAGGGCAATGGGTGCAAGCTGGAACATAGGAGGTTCCACTTAAATAGGAGAAAAAATTTCTTCACAGTGAGGGTGACTGAACACTGGCAGGGGCTGCCCAGGGAGGTTGTGGAGTCTCCTTCTCTGGAGACATTCAAAACTCGCCTGGATGCGTTCCTGTGTGACCTGATCTAGGTGTTCCTGCTCCGGCAGGGGGACTGGACTAGATGATCTTTCGAGGTCCCTTCCAATCCCTGAGATTCTGTGATTCTGGTAAATTGTTAGTTTAACCTGTGACAGATAACTGATTGGCATTGTGGTGTTCACCTATACACTTAAAAACAAACTAGATAATAAACCGGAATCTCTGGAACTGCATGCTGTGGGGGTAGTTTGGAAAGTATAGGAGAGGTCCCATCAGACTTTATTAACCCTGAACTGGAATGAAATGTGTGTTGCTTATGGTTTCCCTTTTCTTAAGCGTTGTGCATAGTTTCTCTTGAAAAGCATCTCAGTAAATGCCCCTACCCTAATCTCATTCTAGACAGAAATGCTATGGCCTCCACCTCTTTAGAACCCTGCTCTGTTGACTAGTCCATATCGAAGACTTTCATCTGCAAAATAGTGTTTCACAACCTGAGATACTTAAGTCAGCTTTCAGAAGGCCACCTGTATTAAACAGCCTACTCAATACTGCGCAAAATTTTCAGGTGCTTTAGTTTATTTAAATCCCATATCACCACAGGAAAAAGCGTTGACTCCTCATTGTCATCATCTGCCATCTTTGACCTATGACTTATGCTGTTTCTGCCTTAACCATTTTCCCACCTGCTTCTTGTGTCCCTGTCAGCCAAGGTAATCTGGATGGGGCTGGTTTTTGGTAAAAATTTCCTTTTAAAAAAATAAATCTCATTCAAGAAAATGTACTCGCATTTGAAAGGAGTTCAACCATTATGGATGTTGTATCAGACAATGCAATTACTATATTTTCATAATTTTTTCTTTCTGTAGTATTTATCTGGGCTTATTAACAGTAAATTAAAATTCTTTTCATATTTTAACTACTCATGAACAAGTTTATTATTTCAATCCAGTGACCCCATGCTATGGTTTTTTACTTGGTTTCAGTATTTTAACTAAATACTTTTGATGCTTTTTCTTGACATGTTAAATTATATTTAGAGCTCAAATGTGCATTTGAAGAAGTGTTTGCAATCAGTGTGTTCTAGATCCAGAGAGTTCCTCACAGTATTTTACATCACCACCTTTCTATATGTCTGCTGTGTGTGGAATGTTACTGCCTGCTCCGATCGGAAGTGTGTATTGTTCTGCCCATTTTATAATTAGGCAATTAAAAAATGAAGCAGCATAAACCCATGCTTTCTAAAATTCAGACCTCTGAGAGGAACAATACCTGCTAGGCTGTCTGTAACCAGACGGCAGAGGCACCTGCCTGTTCCCCGCACAGGGGTGAGGCGAGGCAATTTCACGGGTGACATCATAGCATTTTCCTTACAAATGTGCAGTTAATTTCTAGAATCAATTCAAGTGCCTGTACTGACATCATTCCCTCTCTGCCTCGTCGTCACCAGATTTAGAAATGCCTCCTGAGAACACGGTGCTGGAAATTATCGTTATTTAAATTATTTAATTCAGTCCTGCACAAGCTGCACAAGCACAAGATGGGCTATGGCTTCTCAGCTTCTCAGGAGCTGCTTGCTGCTCTCTCCTCTCCAGCAGTCCATCATGATGTCCTTGCCCCTCAGCCATTTACTGCCCAGGGTCTCCTGCCCATCCCCAGGCTGCGTTACTGGGAAGCAGATCGAGTGCAGTCCGTTACACTGGCTGGCAGGCCGGTTCCTTCCTGACCACCGAATGTTAGAGGATGCAGTTCAGACACTGTAAGCCTGGGATTCAGCAGCAAACCCCTCACAGCTGAATTGATTTAAGGTAGACGGGGAGGGGAGCTCAGCTGTCCAGCCGCTCACTATTGGCTTCTTATTACGGCATTCTCCCCCGAGACACTCTCTGCATGCTCATTCACCCCCTCCTCCTCCTCTTCCTCCCAGCCCCCTCCTTGCCTACCCCTTCATTACTGATTCACAGCGAGAGGCAGCAGCGGCAGCCGCCACACGCTTGTCACGAATCAGAGATTGCAATGAGCTCATCCTTTTCTCTTTGCAGCTTCAGAACTGCCCTGGCTTTATTGCTCTTATTGCCGCTGCTGGCTTCTGGCACACACAGCCACAGACACTGAGCCCTGAAAGCTCTCCATTGCCTTTCTCCTGTCCGAGCTTTCCTGCACTCGTTTTCTGCCATTTTCCTGCTGTATAGGTACATTTTTAGATCCATGTTTTCTTTGGTTTGTTTTTCAAATCTACTTTGGACTCTGACTGAGCCAGCACGGTGGATCATATTTTTCCTTGATTCTTAGCAAAGATGCTTTTCTCTTCCTGAGAGACCAACGGGCGTTGTTGTAGGCAGCCATCTGAGCCCGTTTCAGAGATCTGAGGCTGGCTCTCCTAACCTTGCACTTTTTGAAATTACCATTCTCACTCTGGATACTTACTACTTACTGCTGATGGAAGAAGGGGTACCTTGCAAAACCCCAGCTGCCAAGCTCACACCACCTGTCAAAAAGTCCCAGGACATGCATGACGAGAGAAGCAAGCTGGTGAATGAGTATGCATGTCGAGTGCTGGAACTTCTGGGAATGGGGCATCGCCTGTTTGTGCCTCGGCTGCTTGCGGTGAGATCACGTTTTCTTGAAATTAATTCATAGCAAATTTGCCATCTTCCCTCCCAATCCCGTCTCTCCCCCTCCCCAGGATTCTTAGCACTGAATGGAGAAATGAGAGGTCTCCGATTTTTTTTCTCTCGGCTTCTCATAATCCATCTCCTAAACACTGAGTCCTTCTTTTTCACGTTAGCTGGGAAGGGCTGGACGCTAGTCCTGCAAATGGGGATTGGTGCCACTCCTTAATTGGCTTGAACGGCTCACAACCAGGGCTGTGTTGTAAAAAATAAATAAATCTTTCCTAAAGCCATGGATGCTTTTGTTCTCAGTCCTGTAATGATTCCAAATATGCAGCATGCCCAGTCTGCTTCTAGGTACTGATGGAAAGTACATTAACGCTCATCATTTCAAATTTTATACCTGTGACATCAAAGGTTAGGTTTAAGCATTCATAAAAATTCAAGCTATGTTGATCTAGTTTGGTTTTCTACTGTTCCTGTGTTTTATTTTGAAAAGGCAGTTGACGCTGCGTTTAAAAGTTTAAAATCTGTATGTAGAATTATCCGGGAAATAAATTGTTAAAGGTGGGTTTATCTGTCAGAGCAAATGATGTCTGTATGTGATGCCTGAAATTGGTGTGGCATGTTCTGGTAGAGAGAAGTACGCTTTTGTCATTTCTAGCAGAGTACAAAGCAGACTCCAAACCACAAAACAGTGGCAAATCCAGAAGTCGGTACCAAGTCCTACCTAGCTCAGTCTGCTGTGGGGTATTGAAATTAAACCTGGCTGCAGCTCAGATGTACACTTGGTCGATGGTCTTGAGCACCAGAATGTCTTTACATACATCACATCAAAATGACATCACGTTTTTTTCTTACTGATCCCGTCCCATTTTCTAGTGGAATGGTGCCTTTCCCTTATTTCTATACCCCCTCTACTCCCATATTACAGTTATATACAGTGACTGCCTAGCATTTTTGTTGTGCCACTGAAACCTATCTCTGTGTTCTGCAGTACACTCACATGGAATCATTGTGATTGTGTATTATAAGTTATTCAGTGTAAAAATTCAGTGGGTAGGTAGTTGAACCAGGGTGTCCCTGTGCTGTGAGATGTTAGATAAAAATAAATTCCCCCCAAACTCTCTGATTGCTAGTAAAGTGCAGATGGTTTTGGATACCTACAGTCACTTGTAGAACTGGATATACTGCCTGTTACAGGGACTAATAATGCATGGTTAAATCTCTTGTATGTGTAAGCGTTTTGCCAGTTTACCTCCAAGTGCACCTAAACCCTCATCCAGCCCATCCTGTGCTTTAGTGCTGAGGGACTCTGGGGCAAGGACTGCCAGATCATTCTGGTTTGTGATGAACTCTAAGGAAAGCAGAGACAAAACCTCTAAGCCCTTTTTCACTTGACTTAATCAGGCTGTGTATCTGGCCCTCTTGATGGGGAATATTAAGAAATTTAGCATACACCACTACCCAGGGAGCTTAGCTTTGCTGAATGCTGTAATATTCTTTATTAAAAAAAAAAAAGAAAATGTGTGTGTGGGGGAAGGTAGAACAGTATAAATAATGCTTGTCTTATTAGACAGTCTTGACTTGTGGAGTCAATTTGATTTCCTGTCAGGTTTTATAAGCTGAATATACCTCTTCTGACATAGAACCCTTTTGACATATACCCCTTTTCTAGAGGTAGAGATATGATGCTTCTGTTGTTTTTTTTTCTCTGAGGACAAGAATTTGTACTTTAAGCAGAACTGAAGATACTTCAAAACCTTGGTGTTTCATAATATTAAGAACTATACTTATTTTCACTTGTGTAAGTTTTTCTCTCTACTGTGGCAGAATAGCAGAATATATGCTATTGTAATGTGGTGTGAGAAATACCATCTATAAGCTTTATGCCAGCTTTAGAAAAATTCAGATCACCTATTCACTGCATGAGGTAACTGTGATGATGAGCAAGTGAAACAGCACTAATTCATTCTGTGTGGGTTTATCTCCTTTGGGATGACTATGGGTGGATGAAGCTAGTGGATTTTGTTTGCCACTTATTTGTATTCATCAGTATTTTATGTGACAGAAGGACAATTACCTTTGTAAGTCTGGAGCTATATGTAAACACAGTGGTGAAATTTTGGATAGAGGGATACTACTGGGTGTGCACAAGATTATTGCCATATTTATGGATGCCAACTCATTGGGCACAAAACCAAAGCCTTTTTTTCATGGTTTTTTTTTTTTCTTTATTATACATTTGTACCGTTTATTATACATTTGTACCGATGGATTTTATTTGGGAAAAACTGTTTTTGACAGCATAGCTTTCACAGTAAAGAAATGGACATAAGCAGTGCTGGTAAAAGGAGCCTTTGGGTGTATTGCGCTAGAAGTGTGTGCCCGTGTAACTGTTGCAGCCTAGCTTTACCCATCAAACTTTCCCAGACCTGGATCCTGAGTTTTACCCACCCTCGCGCTCCTCGGTAGCCCAGAAGGTCAGCTTCATCCTCCAGGAGTCATTGAACAGCGCAGGTCTGGGGCTCATGTTTAAGAGCAGCACAGTGCACAGTCATGCAACATGCAGCACCGCAGTCTTGTTGCTCTGAGTGGAAGAGGAACTGCTGGGTTAGGAAAAATATCTCACATCTTCATTTTTGCATTGTGTATATTCTTAAAGAACTTAAAACCACATCTCTGTGTGTTATGGATTAAACAATTATTTAATTATTTAAATGCTGAAAATTTAAATCTGAAAAATTATTGTGAGGATACTTGTAAACATTTTGAATTTCCCAATAGCAAATTAAGTAGTGGAGTAGAGTGTGGCCAGATTCTTTTCAGCCTTCAACATGGTCGTGTCCCTGACACATGTTCATTAGGGTGTAAAATAGGCAGTTCATGCTCACTGACATTCTGTAGAAATTCTAAATATATATGATGTATACATAGAATTCTAGATTTCTATGGAAATTAGTAATTTTTATTGGTTTGTATGAAGGAAGAAGAATTAAATTAAGGAAGTGTAGTGTGGTTGATCTAAAATTTCTTCTGCTCTATTAGTTCCCAGGTGGGAATAGGAGATTTAGTTGATCTAGTCTGTAATAAATAAGACTACAGAATTAATAATTGAGGGCAGAGAAATTAAATTAAAGAATGCCAAGGCTTTTTCCTTTGTCTTAGTCACATTTTCCCAAATATTTTGGTGAAAGTAGTAATATTACTTACTTTTGAAAAAATGACCAAAATTAACATCACTTAAGTATCTCAAATTCTATTCCTATTTTTTTAACATTTTCAGTTTTCCAGAACTTTACCTTTAGATTTGAAAACTTCCCTAGTACTTCTAGGAAAGGGCTTTCCCTTAGTTTCAATGAATCCATATATGATATTTTTTTTTTAATATATTGAAATAATTTAAAGGCTTAAGCAACGGGGAAAGGACATTCAGGACATATTTAGCCAAACCCTAATAGGCAATCTGAGACTTCTAAAGTTGATGTTATCATCACAGTTCTCAGCCAATTTCTTCATTTGAATGGCTTAAAAAATCCATTTTAGCCTAAAATACGATTATTTGAAAAGTACATCTAGAATAATAAAATATCCCCTGAAGTCCCCGTGCGTACAAAAATGCAGTGTACCTGCCAAACTTTAATTATTGGTTCATTAAACTTGCAGATGGTTTAGTGAAATAAGTTGTTCATGAATTCCACAGGCTGAGTGCTGTGAACCGATAAATTTACAAACCTTTGTCCGTCAAACAGCTGCCAAAAGGTTCCTGAAATATCTCTAAGATTTTTTGATTAAAATCACAAGATGTCGCGAAATGTGAATCTTAGGATGCTAACATTGCTATTTTTAAACTTTTCTGTCCAATATCTATATACACACAGGCTGCTTTTATGTTGCTTCCCTTTTTTCTTGAGTACTCCAAGAGGTTAGTTTGCAGAAAGTATGCAACCAAGGTATCATTGCTCTCAAAATGTTGCTTTGATTTCTTGTGGTTTTTAATAGTGAAGCTGATTTTTTGGTCAAGAAATTATTTTAATAAAATTAAAATGCTCAGCAAAGTAGAAATACCCAAGCAGTTTAGGTTCTACCACACTTTAAATCAAACTATACGATGTGATGGTTTATAATTTTTCATAACTATAATCTTAGTTCAGCAAACTGTCACATAAGTTCTTATTTCTGTGAGTTACCGTTATTCATATGGGCTTGTCTTGGGTTCTCTGGGGTTTTTCTGGACCTTCAAAATTGTCAGTAGTTGCAAATTTATGACAGTGATTTGTTTGGAGGCTGTTAAAATAGTATTATAACAGTGATTCAAGCAGAAGCCTAGGAGAATGAAATCTGACTTTAAATATTTTACATATAATTGCTGTTTGTCTGACATATTTGCCTCTCTTTTTGGGTATTTTTAAATGAAGTGCTGTGGACATAAAGGGTAGGTGCATTTGCTTTTCTAAAGTTTGGCAGGGTAATTTCATCATTGATTATCACCTCTTTTCTAGTTTTGTTTTCCTCTGATTTCTAAAAAACAATATCCAAACCTCTCAATGCATTATGTTAATTTGAGAAAAATAAATTAAATACAAATTAAAAAAAAAAACCTCCAGTCAGGACCTCTAGGAAAAACACATGCGTCAAATTAGGATAGCTCAGCTCCTAATAAAATGCTAAAACTTTGGCAAAAAGTGTGTTTGGTGTTGGTTTTGTGCTGGGAGCAAGTGCCCAGATGTCTTAATTGAAAATGTTTTCCTACTCTGTTGGAAAGATGTACCTGTCAGCCTGCCTTGCGGGTTACTCCATCTTTCAGCTCTGCTGTATCCGAGTACCTCCTGCGTAAAACCAGGAACAGCAGCAAAATGGGGTTTGCAGGTTGGTTGGTGCCAACCCTCTACACCTAGGGTCAGAGTTGTGTTTGGCGTTGGGTTTGAGAGGATGGGAGAGGCTGCCATAGCATGAGGAAGAGGAGTAGGGGACTGGAAAATGCAGGAGACCTTGGCTCCAAAGAAGGCAAATTGGCAATGGAATAGGGAAATCTGTTTGAATTGTACAGTGATCACAGCTGTCAACATCGCTGAGAGGAAGGGAGGGAAATTGCTTTCAAGTAAGCTGGTTTTCAAACCATTTACTGCTTTTCAATCAACATTACCCTGCTGAACTTTGCCCAGAAGCAGCATGATTGGCAATGATGCTGTGTGCTGCCTGTGTGACAGGCTGCTCCCACCATGCTCTACAGCTTCCAGGTAATCTTTGATAGAGCCCATGCAGATTTGAAATGGTGATCTAGTCTCAAGTGCGGCTAAGGCATATATATAACCTCTGTAAAACTCATCCAGGAGAAATACGACATTAGGAAGAGGAAATGGATGCTTTGGCCATAGCTGCATCCAGGAGTTTGTCTGATTCATTAGATACCCAAGTGCACCAGCTTTCTGTCAACACTACATTGGGCTTGTCTGATTGAGTCTCAGCCAAACAGTCCTCCTGCCAAATTTTTGTAGACAGGATCAGATGTGATAGTTTGTAAAGCTGAACATTTCTCATCAGCATCCTGAAGGCAGCTTTTCTTGTGTCCCTGCAGTGATGACCCAGCAGCTTCATTGGCTGTGAACGATGGGAGGATCAAATAGATGAGAGAACTCTGGAGATTTTGATGACAGAAAACTGTCTACCTTGAAAATGCTGCAGTCACGGGGAAACAGATCTGCTGAAGCTACTTCAGTTGTATTTGGAGTTTTCTCCCTCTTCTCTTGTGATTAATGCAGAAAAAACTATAACAGAGTGCCCGTAATGGTATACAGTATACTTATCTTCCAAAAACAACTTAGGGGATAGGTAAACATTTACAGTGTAGTTTTTGTCCTTGTAGGCTCTTGATTGAGGAAATGAAAGTGCATAGTGCTGTGCCAGTTCCCAAACTGAAAGACTGGGCACAGAGCAGTGATTTTTATCGGTGTTTGGGTAGTACACCTCTGGTGTCACTGCACACTTTCCGCTATCAGAGATACTGGATAACCATGGAAATACCCCCTTTAATTTCTGTTGCTGTTCCAAGTTTGATATGTAGTTTAAAATACCTTTAAAAAACTTTCTTCATTCCCCCACCAAAGAAAAGTTTGGATAAATTGCTATTTTTGATAAATTCTCTGGGTAGACAGCTCTTGCGTTTTTGGCAGAAATGTGGAGTACGTCAAGCTAGGTTTGAGTTACTACTGTTGGGGATCTGCAGCACCATACTGAACTTCAGTTTACTTGGGGAAACAAAACTTCTGTGCTTCTAAGAAGGGCTTTTATATAGCACACATAATTCTTTTTTCGTGTACATGAGCTGGTGATGCTAATTTGTAGGTTGCATGAGGAGGATTTGTAAATAAAAGTAAATTTTTCTCAGCATTATTGCGGTAATTACATTTATTCTTGTTTATTTAAAACAAATTTCACACCCAAGAGAAATAATAATACCATCAAGCTTCACGTCTTGTATGTCAAAGGCTGCACAGTTTCTGCCAGTACTCTCGGTGTAGAGCTGTTTGACTCAAGTGTGTTTTCTGGAAAAAAGCTGTCTGAACTAGGAGACAGCGGAGGGGTTTGAGTGGATGACAACACAGTTAAAAATCAAACTTTGAAACTATGTGTGCGTAATACAGCCACGTTGTATTACAAGGCAAAGAAAGACCGTGTTACTCATGAGAAAGCAGAGCATCAACACATGGAAATGTTGGAAGTGGTACTTGAGCAATTAATTTGGCATTAACCAAAGGTACCTGTGCTGCTTCTGAGGTATTTGTAGTAATACTGTGATACACCACGCTGGTCTCCATGATACTAGCCTGTACGTTGGCACCTTTTTTTTGACTCTTTATGGCTTAAGGATCTTGAAATTCACATTTTTAAAATTATGTCCTAAATGTCTTGTCTGGACATTAAGTTTCTGTGAATGTTTGAAAGGAGCTATCCCAAGCCTTGGTATTTCATATCTGCTAGATCTCTTGGTGTGGTTCCTGGTAAATCTGAAGATGAATTCATTTGTCCCTATGAATCATGTTACTCCCGACAGTAGCAGAACTGGATTGATGTTGAATGTTTAGCATTCTCTGACCTGTTAGGCTTGATACCATGCTGAGAGGTACAGCATTATGAGAAATGTACAAATAAGAATGTAAAACATTTTCTGGCACAGTGTTCTTTGAGAAATTGTGTCACAGACTTCTGCATATTGACTTGCTGATGAGTCATATGCATTTCTGCTTCTGCTGTTCATGTCTATAACCATATATATCTATATATACATTGTCTTTTTAGGGCAGCATTATGAGAATGAGCAATGGTCTAATGCACAGGCTCTCTAGAAAGTATTATAAATTCTCCCTGTTTTTTGTTGGTTGCTTGGTTTTTGTTTTTCTCCTCACCAAATGACATCTTGACAGGCTGAGCCAGAATGCCTTTTTTACCCTGTAGGTATAGAGGGATAAAATACATTAATGTGTTAGAGTCCTCTGATTGTGCTGTTCTGCCTGGGATTCCTTGGATATGCTTTAGCTTCTGTTTTGTTTCATGAGATAGGGGTTAAAGAGCTGATTGGAGGGAGGATGTTTCTGAGCTAATGTGAAGATTGGTGGTTTGGAATACATTCAGTAAATGACAAATCCAGTAAAAGAGCATGACTGCATGTTCTCAGTGTTTACAGTAGTTCCCTGTGTTGAATTGCAGACCTCAAAAGAGGACCTTCTCCAAGCTGATTTTGAAGGAGCGTTGAAATTCTTCAGGGTTCAGTTGCCCAAGAGGTACAGAGCTGAAGAGAACGCCAGGAGACTGATGGAACAAGCTTGCAACATTAAGGTAAGGGTGGTCTTCATTTCTTCTCATTCACCCATTAAGAATGTCAGTAGCACGTGGAATGTGAAGTAATGAAATCATTAGTTGATTGCTTTTTATGCATGCTTGCATATTTATACATGCACACACACTTGTTATATTTAAAGAAAGTAAAATGCTAAGCTTTTCCCTCTTTGTTTTGGTACAAGTTAATAATTAAAAATACTGGTGCATGATCAAAAAATGGAATTATCAGAACTCACTAATTCATTAATTGATTTATAAACAATGCTTACAGTAAACCACTTAATGAAATGTAGGATAATCATGCAACCAAAGGTCAGATACTACCTTTTTTGCCCAGAAGCTATTTATTCGCAAAATACTGCTGTATCATATGATTGTATTGGGGTAGAAACTTAGTTTTGTTTGCATACCAAGCTTACCATGGCAGAATATCTTTTTATATTCTACCCTATTCAAGACCTTTCTGTTAAAAGGTAGGCTTCTTTGAGCATCTGAAGCACAATTATTAGCATTGTAATGCATGTTGGCAAATTAGAGGACCTTTACATTTTTGAGGATGGAAATCTTCTGTATGGATGAGTTTAACTTTCGATCTTGAAGAAAAGTGCTTTTGTTATTTCTTGGAGTGGGAGCACTGATGGGAAATGTGTGTTTGGTGTGGCCCAATAATGGGCTGAGAACATCCCATCAGAAAGCAAGCTCCTCTGACACCCTACCTTTTTTTAGCTCTCTCAATATATTTAGTCATTTCTTTTTGTGCTGCTTAATGTAATAATTTACTAAGATAGGGCTTTTCCCATACCAGGTAAAACTCTGATCTTGTGAAAGAGTGAGACTTGCCACACTAATGCTTATTTCAGCCAGAAAAAAAGATCTGTGCAAAGGTTTTATGGAAATTGGATTTGGATTCCAACTCTGCTGCTGCTGCAAGACAGTATTTGGGAGTAAAAGACTATAGTTTGATGCTTAGTATTTAGTCCTTTGTTCAGATCTTGAAAATGAGTCATTTAAGGACTTACCAAGTACAGTAAAATTCTTAGTGTTGCTTACTCAGTGTGTATTTTTCTGATGAAAGGTTAAAATAGAAGTCCTCATGGTACTTTTTGGAAGCAATAGTTACTGATATTCTTGGGCCTACTTTCTCATTTCCATGTGCAATATATTCCCTGTTACATGATGTTTTTTCATTATTTTTTAATTTGTATTGGTTATGTATGTATATGGTGTGTTTTACTGGGAAAGTACTTTGCAATGTGCTTGAGGCAGGTGTTCAATGCATAGTATGGGTTCAGCACATGGGGCCTTCTAAAAGCAGAGTATAAAATTTTGAACTGTTTGTCAAAGTGAATGGGAAGTGAAAGATTTGGCAGTGAATCCACTGCCTGTGCAGGATTTCACACATTCTGTGTTCCGGCCCTTAAGAGAAAAGCACAGATGAGAACAGCAGACACAGAGTCAAGGCATTCTCCTGCATGTTATAGAAGTACATGAGGACTAGTAGGAATTACTGGAATGAAGGGAGAATTCAGGGCTGAGACCTGGGGTTATCAGGAATGGGAAAAGCAGTTACCTTCTGCTGTGTTAGTACCACTCCACTCTTGTAAGGAGTCTAGTTGGCTTATGCTGACTCACTCCTTCATTTGGATATAAGACATAGGAGGGGTTCTAAACTGTCCTCTGAACGGTTTTTTGATAGTTAAGCTAGAAACAACTCAGCCCATGGAGAGGAGTGGTCTGAAACTCAGAGCCTTTTACTTAAGGTTGTTGTCAGGATTACTGGTTTTGTCAGGAAAGTTAATCTAAATAGGGAAAACTCTGGACCTAAGATGGTCTATTTAAAACAGTGAAAAGGTGAAAGACCTCAACAACTTAACATGAGGAAATGCAGTGCAGGATCTTATTGGAGGGGAGGGTGATAGTTATCTCAAATTAAATCAGTTTTCACTTGCTTGCCCTCCTGTCATAGATGCTACTCATACTGATAGCCACATGCTCACCAACAGCAAGGCTTCTGTGTGGCCAGGGTCACTTGTGTGTGTTGAGAATGAGGGACAGTGCATATGAAATCCTCAGTATGTCTCTTGCGTTCCTCTCGATTGATGACAATAAACTGGCTTCTAGACATTTATGATTTATGATAACTTTTTAGGAGTCAAAGTTATCATGGTGTCACCTTTTCCTCAGAAGTGTGCTTGCTCCAGCCTGTCATTGCTGTCCCCTGTCTCTGTTTCCTCATTGTGGGTGGGTGGGTGTTTTCCAGCCTGGTTTCCTGTTGGCAGAGGTGACATGTTGTAGCTTTGCTGTGGGTCTCCAACTGGCTAGTCTTCTCTAGTATGGCCTCAGCAGAGTTGGGGGTCTTCTGGTCCAGGTGTAGCAATAAATTTCTCATCATTTGCCAGTTTGACTGCTGTCACCTGTGTCTGTGCATACCAATACATGCCATTCTCATAATGTTCTCTGTGTCATTTCTTCTGGTGCTTTGGCATGCAGAAGCTTCCATTCACACTTCTTTCATACTGATCATAGTATTTCTGTTATGGATCTCTACTAGGTGATTATGTGATGCCTTGACTTCATTAACTCCATGTCCCACATTCAATTAAAACACACAAGGGTTGAACTGACTTCATGTTCACAGCTTCTATTGATTTGGATCAACTTTTCTCACTTTTGCCAGCTAGAATGTCCTTAGAGAGCCAAACCTGAACCACATGAACATAACCTCTGACTGGAGGTGGCACATTACCTATTTGATAGGTAGAAAAGAAAATTATTTCATAATGAAGAAGGTGATTGGGAATAATCAACATGGTTTTGTGAAGGGTAAATTATGCTTAACCAACCTGATAGTCTTCTATGATGAAATGACTGCCTTGGTGGATGTGGTGAGAGCTGAGGATATTGTTTATCTCAAGTACAGCAGGTATGGACAAATTCTTCCGTAACACCCTTGCAGACAAGGTGATGAAGTATGGGACTAGATAAGTGGGCAACGAGGTGGACTGAAATCTGGCTGAATTGCAAGTTTGAAGTGGTTGTGATCAGCAGCAGGATGTCCAGTTGGAGCCCAGTCATTAGTGTTGTACCTCAGAGTTTGATGTTGTGACTAATACTGTTTAGCCTCTTCATTAATGACTGGAATGACAGAACAGGAGAATCTTCAGCAAGTAGGCAGATGACATGAAGCTGGGAGGAGGGACTGATAGACCGGATGGATGTGCTGCCATCCAGAGGGACCTTGACAAACTGGAGAAACGGGCCAGCAGGAATCTTGTGAAGTTCAACAAAGGGAAGTGCAAAGTCTTGGGAGGAACAACTGCGTATACCAGTACCAGCTGCAGGCCAGATGGCTAGAAATCAGTTTGGCAGAAAAGGACCTGGGGGATCTTGGGGACACCCAAGTTGAACATGAGCCAGCAGTGAGACCTTTCTGCAAAGACAAGGTATCCGTGGCTGCATCGGAAGGAGTGTTTCTGTCAGGTCACCGAATCACAATTGTTACAGNCTCTTCCTCAAACTAAACAACCCCAACTCCCTCAATCGATCCTCATAAGCCTTATTCTCCAGGCCTCTCACCAGCTTTGTTGCCCTCCTCTGTACTCACTCCAGCACCTCGATATCACCTCCCTGGGCAGGCTGTTCCAGTGCCTGACCACTCTTTCAGTAAAGTAATCCTTCCCAATATCTAATCTAAACCTCCCCTGCTGCAACTTAAGACCATTTCCTCTGGTCCTGTCATTATTCACTGGGGAGAAGAGGCCAACACCCACTTCTGTATAACCTCCTTTCAGGGAGTTGTAGAGGTCAATGAGGTCTCCTCTCAGCCTCCTCTTCACCAAACTAAACATGCCCAGCTCCCTCAGCCTCCTTTCTAGACACCCCACCAGCTTGGTAGCTCTCCTCTGGACATGTTCCAGCATTTCTATGTCCTTCTTGTAGTGAGAGGCCCAGAAATGAACGCAGTATTCAAGGTGAGGCCTCACCAGTGCTGAGTACAGAGGCGCCATCACTTTCCTACTCCTGCTCCTACTGGTCACACTATTCTTGACACAAGCCAGGATGCTGTTGGCCTTCTTGGCCACCTGGGCACACTGCTGGCTCATGTTAAGCCAGCTGTCCACCAGCACCCTCACATTCTTTTTGCTGGGCAGCTTTCCAGCCACTCTTCCCTGAGCCTGTAGCATTGCTTGGGGTTGTTGTGACTGGAATGCAGGACCTTGGCACTTGGCCTTATTGAACCTCATACAATTGGCTTTGGCCCATTGATCCAGCCTGTCCAGATCCCTCTGTAGAGCCTTCCTACCCTCAAGCAGATCCACACTCCGACCTATTTTGCTGTCATCTGCAAACTTACTAAGAGTGCACTCAATCCCCTCATCCAGATCATCAATAAAGGTATTAAACAAGACTGGCCCCAAAACTGAGGTCAAGGAAGTCATCCTTTTCCTCTACTCAGTGCTGCTGAGACACGTCTGGAGTACTATATCCAGGCCTGTTCTCCCCAGGACAAGAGAAATATAGCTGCAATGGTGAGAGTCTGGCAAATGGCCGTGAACATTAAGGGATTAAGCATCTCTCCTGTGAGGGAAGGCTGAGAGAGCTGGGGCTGTTCAGCCCGGAGCAAAGAAGGCTCAGGGGGATCTTGTCAATGTATATAAATACCTGGGGGAAGGGACTAAAAAACAGGGAGCTAAGCTCTTCACTGTGGTGTCCAGTGAACAGACAAGAGGCAATGGGCACAAAATGAAATAAAATAAATTCTGTTTAAAAGCTATTTATTTGTTTCAGGGGTGATGAGACAGGAACAGGTTACTCAAGGAGGTTTTGGAAACTTCTTCTGTGGAGATACTCAAATGCAACTGGCCCTGAGCAACCTGCTATTGTTAAGAGGGTAGTTTAGACAATATATTCTCCAAAGGTCCCTTCCAACCTCAACTATTCTGTGAAACTGATGTCATCTACTGGGACTTATGCAAAGTGTTTGACACTGACCCCCATGACATCCTGGTCTCAAAATTGGAAAGTCGTAGATTTGATGGATGGACCACTCAGTGGATCAGGAACTGTCTGGCCGCACTCAAAGGGTTATGGTCAACGGCTCAATGTCCAAGTGGCAGCTAGTAATGAGTGGTGTTCCTCAGGGGTCGGTACTGGGACCAGTGCTCTTTAACATCTTTGTTGGAGACATTGGACAGTGGGATAGAGTGCACCCTCAGCATGTTTGCTCATGACACCAAGCTGTGTGATGTGGTCGACACACTGGAGGGAAGTGATGCCATCCAGAGGGACCTGGACAGGCTTAAGAGGTGGGCTGGTGCAAATTGCCTGAAGTTGAACCAAGCCAAGTGCAGGGTCCTGCACCTGGGACATGTCAATCCCAAGCACAAATACAGGTTGGGTGGAAAATGGCTGGAGAGCAGTCCTGAGGAGAAGGACTTGGGAGTGATGGTAGATGAGAAGCTCAACATGAGCGAGCAGTACACACTGGCAGCCCAGAAAGCCAACCACATCCTGAGCTGCATCAAAAGAAGCATGGCCAGCAGTTCATGGGAGGTGATTCTGCCCCTCTACTCTGCTGTTGTTGAGACCCCACCTGAGTACTGTGTCCAACTCTGGAGTCCTCAACATAGAAAGGACATGGACCTGTTGGAACGGGTACAGCAGAGGGTCACAAAGATGATCAGAGGGATGAAGCATCTCTCCTATGAAGCCCAGCTAAGAGAGCTGGGCTTGTTCAGCCTGGAGAAGAGAAGGCTCCAGGGAGACCTTATAGCAGCCTTCCAGTATCTGAAGGGAGCCTAGAGGAGAGCTGGAAAGTGTAGTGACAGGACAAGGGGTAACAGCTTTAAACTAGAAGAGGGGAGATTTAGATTAGATACCAGAAAGAAATTCTTTACTGTGCAGGTGGTGAGGCACTGGAACAGGTTGCCCAGAGAAGGACGTTGGGGATGTCCCATCCCTGGAGGTGTTGAAGGCCAGGCTGGATGGGGCTTCGGTCTAGTGGGAGGTGTCCCTGCCCACGGCAGGGGCTTTGGAACTCGATGATCTTTTAGGTCCCTTCCAACTCTAACCATTCTATGATTTTACAATTAGATATTATATTCATATTTCTTTACAAACAGGAGCTAATAATCGCAGGAGTTGACATGCTCAAATAGAAAATTGTTGTGATTTAACTCCAGCCAGCACCTAAAACTACGCAGCCGCTTACTAACACACATACCCCACCCCCTCTTTTTGCCCCCTCAAAAAACGGGGAGAAGAGGGAAAAAAGGAGGGGAAAGGGAGGTAAGTGGATTGAGTGGATTGAGATAAGGACAGATTAATATAAACAGTAACAGAAAAGGAAAAGTAACAATAACAGTAATAATGATAATGACAGAGGTCACTCACCGCCTGGTGAACTGACACCGTCCTCAGGTAGTGATCACAGATTCTCACCCTCACCAGGCTATCCCCCATTTATATACTGAGTGTGATGTCTATGGTATGGAATATCTCATTGACCATTCCATTGTTCTCTCTATTCTTCTATGGGAAGCTGAAAAAAGTCCTTGAATAGTGCAAATATCACTTAACAACAACTAACCCAATAGGNAGCACCTAAAACTACGCAGCCGCTTACTAACACACATACCCCACCCCCTCTTTTTGCCCCCTCAAAAAACGGGGAGAAGAGGGAAAAAAGGAGGGGAAAGGGAGGTAAGTGGATTGAGTGGATTGAGATAAGGACAGATTAATATAAACAGTAACAGAAAAGGAAAAGTAACAATAACAGTAATAATGATAATGACAGAGGTCACTCACCGCCTGGTGAACTGACACCGTCCTCAGGTAGTGATCACAGATTCTCACCCTCACCAGGCTATCCCCCATTTATATACTGAGTGTGATGTCTATGGTATGGAATATCTCATTGACCATTCCATTGTTCTCTCTATTCTTCTATGGGAAGCTGAAAAAAGTCCTTGAATAGTGTAAATATCACTTAACAACAACTAACCCAATAGGTATTATTGCCATTCCTTTCACAGCAATCACTAGAAAGAAAATTAACTCTTTCCCAGGTGAAACCAGGGCAAGTCTTGATAATCATCACTAGAAGAGGTCCCAGGGAATGCAGAAATATATGAAGAGTAGTTGTCTTGTTGAATGCAGCAGAACGTGTTCTGTTCAAAAAGCCACACAAGGCCCTTGAGCCTGTTCGCTCTCTGCTGTATGAATGAGGCACTGTGTGGCTTCTCACTTCTGTATTAGTATTTGTAGACTAAACACCAGATGTTTTTAGAGGAAGTATCACACAGTATGTGCCAGGGAGTGTTTTCTTTAGGTTTCCAAACTAATTACTGAGGTAGAAAAATGTGAAAAAAAGAATTATGGTATGGCCTGGTTTCACAGTCTGGCTAAGTCTGTTCCAGTGTTTCTTCTTATTTTCTTCCCACATTACTGCAAAACAAAGCGGGAGTTGAACATGCAATAACAACAACAACAACAACAATAATAATAATAATAATAATAATAAATAATGATGATGATAATGTACTCCCTTTTCTTGAGCTCTAGGTGACAGTGTGCTAGAGAAGGCAAATGAAAAAAATACTTGGTGCTTTTTCTCCATAATTTCATAACTCTTAAGTTTAACTCATGAGTTTGGGGCCTAACCCTTGAATTTTGAAGGTGCTACATTGGAAATAGTTTAATCTTCCTGTTTTAAAACAAGAAGAATTAGCATCAGTCTTTCCCTTAAGAAGATCTCTGCAAATGCAAAGAAAAAAGTTCCTGGTTATTGCAAATCGTATATAAATTTGGTAAAGAATGTCATATTCAATTAAGGGCTATATCATTGTTGATTACTCACCAGGTCTCAATTTCAGTCATTTACCAGTAAGGAAATCACGGTGAACAAACTCAGTGGAATTAGAAGTAATAGCAGTATAGTCCAGCAAGTGATTGTTGTGTAGCAGTCCATGGTTTAGGAATATTTTGAATTAATTAAAATTTTGAAATTATAGGGCTTGAGAAACTTCCCTTTGTTTTTGTAATGTGCATTTATGAAGGTGTCTGCCGAGACTCTCAGGACAGATAGAACCCAGTCTTGCACGCATTTCCCAGCTCAGAAACAGACAAACAGAGAAGATAGACATAAATTCTGAGTAGTGTCAGAGGTGAATTTAAGGGTTAAAGACATTTAATAAAAGATGAGAATTTACAGTTAATGAATGGGGGGCTGTTGTCCTTTGTTTCCTGTTAGTTTTCTAATCTATAATGACCAGACGTTTCATTTTGCAATGGCCTTTACAGAAGGAGGGGCATGTTTCTCCTAGAGTACTCAGTAGCAATTATGCTTGCAAAAATGGGTTTGGGGATGATAATTTTCTACCTGACCAGAGCAGGCTGAATATAATCTCTCTAGAATAAGGAATTAGCCTAATGTTGTACTTTGTAGAATGATTAACATTCTTCTTGTGCTCATGCTTTTGAGGGGGGTCTTTTTTCCCCTTTTTATGAAGGATTTCAGAGGTGTTTCTGTCTCTGGGAGCCCAGTTTGATAAACGAAAGAATGAAGAACGACCCTATTGTAGATTAATGAAGGTTAAGCATAATGGTGCTATTTTATTAAAACAGCTAATACATTCTGCATATTCACTAACTCTGCCTCAATTGCTTTTTGCATCTGCATTTTAATGCAATTTCTCTTGTAGAGGTCTGTGTGTGTCCTAAAGAAATTGTGATGCCCTTTGATTTTGATATAGGAAGCCTATCCCCTCTGTACCTCCCCCCAGTTAAAGTCAGTTGAATTGTAGAATGGGAGAAAGGAAGTCTCGTTTGGGGATTATCTCCATATGACAGTTTGACAGCTGTCAGGTGTTCTCGGGGAGTTGTGCCCATTTCTCTGTGGCTGTCCTGTGATCTTTGGAAATCGAGCAGATCTAACACTCAAAATGTGTTATACTCCAGATCTAGAAATGCCGTGAAGTACAGTGTAGCAGACAGGTAGGTCTGATACTGGGAAGGTAACTGGCTTTTCACTCCTCACACCCAGTGGAGGGCAGGGGAACACGTGGGATGGGCTACACAGGAACTGAGTAAAGCAACCTGCAGGAAAGATTTTTGTGCTTATGGGGCAGTATCTGTAATGATATTTCTTTTACATGGCTCAGGGATTAGAGTAACTTCTTGTCTTATCTTTCATTATCATCAGTGGCAGGGAAGACTCGGTCTGTTGAAGTTCTTCTAAGAGAAGCTTCTTCCTGACCATGTAAATCTCTCCCTGCTTTGGAGGAAATGACGCTCCGCAGCAGAGCCGGTAGTGTTACAAGGTTGTTGTGCCGAGCACCTTAGGTGAGAGAAGAAAATGGCCTTGAAAAAGTGTACTTTTTTCAATGCAAAGCAAACACACACACACTTTTGTCACCTGTCACTGTACTGACAAGGTTAGTGATACCTCTTGGGCATACCCGCGGTTGTGACTTGCACCAGGATCCTGGTTTGGCTCATGGAGAACAGCTTTACTAGCAGAATCGTAAGGAAAATGCTAAGGTGGCAGGAGCTGTGCTAAGCTTTTTCTCATTTCAAAATTATTCTTTGTGCAGTTTTCAAACAGATTTACTTTAGTAATGTTGCTATATAAATCTTTTGAATTCACATCAGTATTTTGTAGCTCCTGCCTTAGTGATGTGGGAGAATTGCTTTATTCACACCTCTGTCATTGTTTTATCTGCAGCAATTTTCTGTAGGCGTGGTTTAACAGGGAATTATGTATTGATTTATGTGATTTTTCAATGCAAAGGAGTAAAAATAGCTTACTTGATCTCTCCTCTCTAGTGCATTCTCTGTCTTGTGTGTATTTATTTAGATACTCGGTTTTTTTTGCTATTATGAGAGGTAGTAAACCAACACAAATGCAGCAGAAAAGCAAAGGAGATTACTGCAGAAAGGGCATGAAGCTGCAAAAGCTTTTTATTCCTTTGGTTCTACTAGTGAAGTATCTGATTACTCTTCCAATATAAAGGACAGAGTAAAAAATTGCTCATTTATCAACTTCTCAAGAAAAGGCCAAACCAAATTGAAAAGAATTGGGTGTAGATCCATGGAAAAGCCTGCTGTGCCTGTATGTGATTTCTTTTGAAAAGCCAATGATCAATTCCACTTACCATGTCTGCACTGTTGTCTCCAAGTGCAGGATCCTGTTCTCGTTAGTAAGGATCGTCATGTTTTTACTGCCTGTTGCGTTTTCAGTTTCGGCTTCTTTCTTTTGCTTGGCTGTGGTATGGTACAGCACAATGAACTGGCACCTGAAAATCAGATTAGAGTGCCTACAGGGAAACTGGACGTTTGATATTATTGTCACCTTGGTGAAAAGTCTTAACAAGATAGACAGCGTCATGCACTTTAAAAACCAGTTTTGGCTATGAAGTACTTATTAGTTGACCTCTGCATATCTGGATTTCTAGTGAGAAGACCTGTTGCCTGGTAGAGAGGTTATATTTTCAAATATGAGGGAAAACTTCTTTCCGGTGAGGGTGACAGAGCCCTGGAAGAGGCTGCCCAGGGAGGTTGTGGAGTCCCCTTCCCTGGAGACACTCAAGACCCGCCTGGATGCAGTCCTGAGTCATGTGCTGTAGGCAATCCTGCTTTGGCAGGGGAGTTGGACTAGATAATCTCTAGAGGTCCCTTCCAACTCTGACAATTCATGATTCTGTGATTTTCATGGTCTCTAAACATCAGTAAAACTGTTCAGTTGGTTTGGGTTTTGTTTTGGTTTTGGTTTGGTTTGTTTTCATTTGCATTGAGTTGTCATTGTAAGTGCAATCAGCAGGTATGTTGTTAGTTTATCAACAGGGAAGGAATATGATTGTATTATTAATAATTACATATAATCACATTTGAACCAGTAGCTATGCAACCTGAGTATAAATATTTTTGTGTCCATATAGCAGTCATTTGTTGGCATGTGTAGTTGTGCTTCCGTGAGTAATGGCATCAACAAGAATAGTGTTGAAGGTATGGATCTTTAAGAATCCATAAAAGTTTGAGGTGGAAAATCGTATAGAAATATTTACTGTCTGTATCCCCAGCAATTGTATCACGGTGTTTATCATGGAGAATTTTTTCCAAAATATGAGCAGTTTAATTCAGTCAGGTGAGGGGGATATCTGAAAACATGGTCCAGCAGGCCACAGAGGGGAATCTCCAGGATGATAGATGTTTTCTCTTTCAGAACCACAGAAGGCAAGTATACTCAGAAGGTCTTTTGGCTTAAGCTATTTGAATTTGGCTCTTTCCTTCTGAATTATAGCAGCTCCTTTCCATCCTCAATTCTGAAAATAGTACAGAGCAATAGATGAAGGTGGCAGGAAGTCACACTGTTTGACAGTTCTGTCTTCTGCCGTCTTTGCCAGGATTTGTCTGAAATAGCTCAGCGCTATGAGTAAGAGGAAGTGAAATTTTTTCCCAAGCTGAGTTGGATGCATTTGAATCTCAGATGCGGGTTGGCTGGAGGATTGAGTAACCTCTTCTAAGGTGACACATTAAAATGTTGTATGTAAAGTTTTCTACCTCCAGTGTTCTCTGTGACAAGTGAAGTATATCGAGTTACTGTTGTCAGCATGGTAGTCATCTTAGTTGTTCTTTAGAAAGGAAGGCCTAAACTTTCCCTTCCTTTGAAGGAAATAAACCCAGTAACTTGTAACAGATTTTTCTGAGGAATGCCTTGAGTTTGAATATGGAGAAAAACAGTGATAATGATGCCCGGCAGGTTTGCAGTACCTCATCTCACAATAAGATAATAGCCTTTTTGAAGACATTTCTGTGATGCAAAAGACGCTACAGAGGAAGAATAAATGTATACCAGGATCATCACTTATGGCCCTAATTTAAAAAGAACAAAACCAGAAGCTTTCACATTTTCACATTTTGTGGAGAAAGAAAAGTAGGTAAAACTATAGTTGCAGAAATGCCTAGAAATGAGCTCTGTGCCCTGTAGTTAGGTTAGCCAAGAAGTGTTCCTTGATTTTGTCTTCAGCATCAACAAAACTGTTCAGGCTTAAGATGGAGAAATCTCCCTGGAGGTGAAAATTCATGTATGCTTCTCTTGGACCTCTTTCAAGCAGTCAGATATGGGGAACACAAGTAGCATAGCAGTAATTCAGAGGAAACCTGTTTCTTGACATACAAAAGACCCGGTGACCAAAATGCTGCAATCTTTGCTAGCATTTGAGTTAGTCTTTGCTAGTCTTTGAGTTGTCTGTGACCACTTGTTTTGAAACTGCAGAACCCTAAAGAATTATATCTTTCTTTTTTTAGAACTCAATTCCCGTGACTAAAGAAACTCTGTATTCTCCCCCGAGAGCAGTGGAGGAAGCTCTGTTGTCTACTGGGAATTCAGTGCACACAAGGAGAATTATCTTTTATTTCTGACCATAGAAATCTTAGAATACATGCATTTGGAAGAGATTGCATTTGGGCAATAAGTTCCAGCCTGTCTTGTGTCATATTTGATCAGCCTTTCTGATATGTATCTTTCTCAGAAATTATGTGGTTGTTTTATTTCTGCAGATGTCACAGAATTTAAGGCTTAAGGTATCAGAAACAAGTCATGACTACGTTACAGAAAGTTCAGGTAATCTGGAGCCAATGGCAATTGCATGCAGTGGCTTAGGGGAAAACACAGTTTTTCATTCTCAGTGTCGAACAGAGAACAGTTAGGACCAGACATTTGTTTCATTTCAGTTGTTTTTTGACAAATGAAATGAGGTGATAAATTCTGAGGCACTGTGCTATTCTGAGACCTGAAGCTAAACTTTTAAAAATAATGGGAGTGTGTGGGGTAGGGAAAGGCAAAGGTTAACTGTGTTCCCTTTTTTCCCCTGCACAGAGCTTTGCAAATAAACAAAGAGAAGACATCAGGGACAGTGTTCTTTATATGCATTTTTGCTGCTGTTTGATTTCTTAGGCACCTGCAGTTGAATTTCTCTATGCTTTGAAAATATGCAAACAAACAAAACTAAGTATAGAAAGATGGCTGTATGCATTTTATAAATGCAGAGCTCTGCAGTGACAGTAGCTTTTAGACCTGAAGTCCCTATTAATAACTTTCCATTAAAACCCCAGGCATTATTTTTGCCATTACTGATACTGTTTGAGGTTACAATTCAGTGAGTGGTTACTCGGCTGTTGTCTAAGCAATACATAGTTACTAAGGGAGAAGTTTAGCCTGGGTACCTCATAAGGGAAATATTCACATTTTTAGGGTCTCCTTATTGCTTTGAGCAGGAGTCTCTGGTTTCCTACAGTTAGTTGCTTTTATTTTTCTGTATAATAGCTTTGTTTCTCTTGTGGAGAGTAAGTAGTGTAGCAAGCATAAGGTATTAATTGTGTTGTTTAATTTGCTTGTGTTTGAGCATAAATGAATTGCATCAGGCTGGTAAAGGGAGGTGAAGAACTGTATGCCAGAGGCTTTGGAGAATCCAGTTAAAGTGCTATTTAGAAACATCCTTGTATATTTTTCTCCATTTGTAGAGGTGTTTAATTTTATTTAAGAATGACAATGTATCAGTTTACTCTTTCACAGATTTTTAAATAGTGTTGTGGTGTTTGGCTGTTTCATATAGCTTAAGTCTGAAAGAATTCCTCTGTAAACAGTTATTTTTCATGCAATGCTGTGAACACCTGGGCAGAGAAGTGTCTACCTGTTGCCACATCAGCCGGCCTCTGTCTGCAGAAATTCATTATGGATACACTCATTGCTGTTGCAGATGTGCACTTACAGCCATAATTGTTCTGATGAGTTGTGGAAGCCATGGGGGGATGACAAGTTCCTTCTCCTCTTTGCTATCACTTCCCCAAGTTCCTTATCTCTGCAACAAAAATTTAAAGGCTAGGAAAATGTTAAAAAGCGTTAGTGTGGGTCTGGTCACATGGTCTGGGGAGCCTTGACCATGTACCTCATTTTTCTATTCAATTGTTTAAAGAGCAGATGAAGAGCAAGTCCCTCATTATGTTACTGTATCTACTTATTATTCTTTCAACTTTCTTTGCTTAATTAATGCAATTTCCTTGACAGTAATTCGTAACTAAAATTTGATTCTGCAGGTGAAGTTAGTCTAAAGCCATGAAAAAACAGAAAATCTCATCTCTGAGTAATTAATCAGCATACAAATTCATGGTGCATGCATGGCTCAAGCCTAAAGACGGCGTCCCAGGGTGAGTCACCCAGTTACTGTGACAACAGAGCTGCAAACCCTTCAGCTTGGGCAGAGCTCCAGCCCAACAGCGTCTGCACATTGCACGCACCTGGACAGCTCTTCGTCACTCCTCTCCTAAATAAGAAATGCAGGTGTACTTTCACTAACATACATGTGCTGTGGTTGACATCGCTTGGAGAGGCTCAAAGGTTAAGGCCTTGACCTCTGAGCAAAAAAAATGACACTATAGCTAAAGTTCCTCACAAAGTCAAGTGGTTGCCTGAACAGTTCTTTTTTTAATCTCAGAAATCCTTTTGTTAACCTGTAGCTTAGAGCACAAGATCAATGACCTTATCATACATCCTCACAAGGAACAATTTCATGGCAGTCTAAGTAAGCCACCTGATTGTGCCACCTGGGATGCTCCATCTTTACACAGTAGGGAATATTGATTATATTTCAGCTAGTCAAGAGCAGTGGAAGAAACTGGAAACGCATCAGGGCTTTGATTCCTAACTGCCTAATAAGAATACTTTGTTCTGCTTGCTCACGCACTCCGCTCTCCCCGAAGGTAGCCTCTTGCAAGACGCCGTATTCAGTAATGCCTGCACCTTCTCATTAACTATTTTCCACACTTTGGGCTCTCTTCTTTACCCACTGTCAATGACACATGAAAGATTTATCACCAGATTGTTAGTTTTGAGGACTTGCAATCTACCTGACCTGTCAGAAATGAGAGAAAAAAAATTTCACCACCTTGTCACCACTGCGTTACTTACAAATTTTAAATAGCCCTGAAAACAACAAGTGCATTTTCTTTCTTGGTGAGGCAGAAATGAAGGGGGCTTTTGCACCAAAAGGAGCTACAGTTCGTTGCCTGCAGAGTACAGACCCCAGCACACAGTTATCTTCATCGCAGAAGTTTGTCTGGACTGTTGTCCTCACATAGGCTTGTACAGACACAAATCTCATTGCTTCTTTCTAGCAGCAGGAAGCTCAGAGGCAAATCCGGCCCTTGTTTATCTTGTAATACAAAGTTTGCGTTGTAATGAACTTCCTCTAAGAGTACCTAATTTGCTTTTTCATTTTCTAAGCACAGCATGAAGCAGGGTGTGTTCCTTTCTGAAGAGGAAAGACATAGGGTAAGAAAGCAGCATCGTGCTTGGGACAGTTTTTATTTCTGAGCAGGAGGTTTTGTTGCCCTGAGATACACCAGAGCCATCTTCTCCAGCCAACGTGATGAACACAAGCACTTCAGGACTGAACAAAGAAACATCTAGTCAGGGTCAGAGGTCAAGGTGTGAAGGGGAAGGAGGTGCTGCTTGGACTTGGTAACCCTTGAAAACCTCCTCTTCTTGCTCTCTGACAGCAGAGGACCTCCTAGCCTGGAGCAAGCACAGACAGAGCACTAATTGGTGAGGTGAATTAGAAGGATGGGTGGTTGTGGGCTGTGCTGGAGTCCATCTTGCATTTTGCTTGCTCTCATCAACTCTCTCCATCAGGCAGCTTCTCTTCTGGGAGCCAGCTGAGGCGGCCCTAATGGCCAAAACAAGCAGGAAACATGATTATAGATCCAGTGCTTGGCAGAGTGCTCACGTTGAGGGGGGGAGGGGCTTCTTGGGAACCCTGACTCCCCCAGGGACAGCAGAGTCCCTCTTTATTTTCCTTCCATCTTTCTTTTTTTGTAACATCCACAAAATGTCAGTATCAGTGATGCCTTGTAGAAGGACTTTGTCACAAGCAACGTTTACAGGCTACCTGTTTAAACAAAGGAACTGTTTACCTATATGCCTTGTGGATTTTCAACCCTTGATCCATTAGACAGGAATGTTATACAAATTTATGGACTGTCACAGGAATTTGGTGGCAAGGGGAGAGGTGGAAAAAACTGAGAAATGTTTTCGAGTCCCTAATGTGAGGGATTTCACGGGTCCTTGCTCAGCAATGAGGGCATGTGTAGAGCAAGCCCCTGTCATAAGGTTACATGCATCTGGGTTTTATATTTGTTTCCTTTTTGTTGCTTTGGTGATATCAAGTGAATTGTAAGGATTAGTGAAAGGATAAAGACGTCTGTGCTCTGGGAGGCTTCTTGGAAAGATCAGTAATGATGTCTCTTAACTTTTAAACGTGCCTTACACTACACTAATGGACCTCAACCAGCATCTTATTCTCAAGGCAAATTTGTTGACCTGAGAAAAGGAAATTTGGCTGCTACAGGAGTGTAAAGTACATACAGTAGACCATAATGTAGGAAGGTACTTAGCTTTTATTTTTGTGACCTTGTCCAAATAGGAAGTAATTACAAGATAATTCAATTCTGAAAGTCTGGAAACCATGACAGTTGACAGAGAGTGACATTTGGAGAGAAATAAGCATTTGTTTTAATACATCTTCTCTTTCCAGCTCCTAAGCATTGTTTATGCTATTTACTCGTCCTCCTTCTCCTTCTGTTCCACTTTTAATAGACTATCAGGATGCCAAATTCAGGTTTGGCTGCACCTTCACTTATTAAATCTGTTCTCCCTGGTAGTTTCCAGTACTTATGTTCTCCCCTGGTTTTACTTCTGTGCTCTGATGGTGTTGCAGCTGAGCAGCAGCCCCATCTGTCCAGCCTGCCAAGGAAGGGAAGCACTTTTGTGCTCGCCCCGCTCTCCCTTCTCTTTCTGACCTGCAGTACCAGGGCAGGGGAGCCTGCAGCCCGACTATTACACTGAACCTTAGCCTGGCATGTACCAGTGTGCCAGCTTCAGCAGGTGATGCACACAGCTACCACCGTAAGCAATACCTCCTCCACACAAATGGGGCTAAGCACTGGAAAATGTGCAGTATTGGGTCATAGTTAACCTTTTAAAAAATCCTGGTGGGGGGGATAGGGTAGAGTGATATGGGCCAGTTGCTGTATGCCTGGTAACTCTAGCTTTGTATTAATATAGCAGTGTTTTCTAATCTCCTTGGGATGATTAAATCTTGGGATGCACCAGTGCAAGGAATCACTTAGGAAAGTGGAGAATAAAATTCCATTTGGCTTTTGATACACTCTTCGGTTCTTGCAACTTAAAATAAAACCGTCTCTCTTTAGTCACCCATTTTGCTTAAGTTCAGGGAGCACTAACAGTTTCACCAGATGCCTGGCTCTCCAAGTACCCCAGAGATGAATGCATCATGGTAGCTCGATGAAATAGGTTTTTATCATCTACTGTTTGTAGGAGGAGAAGCTGAAGCAGATGGTGAAGCTGTATGCTCAGGGACAGCTAACTATGGCCGTGCAAGAAGGAAAAGTGTCACATTGTTCTCAACTAATTATTGTAACTTCTAGGTTGTTTTCTTCTGTGTGGGTACCAGGAATATCTCCGGATAGTCAGTTACCTCTGAGACTCGTAGTTACGCCTTTGATAGATTCACTTAATCGGTTCATGAAGGAAATGGAGGGCATCTTGCCTAAAAGTGTTTGCCACCTCAGTGAGTCTCAGTTGCTTTCTTTTCAACCCCAGACAAACTGGAAAACAAAACATTATCAAAAGTATCTCTGCGTGCAGCCCCCAAGGACCCAGAAATCATTCCCAACATTATAAGGATTGTAAACTGCCAGCCTTCTGTACAATACATAATTTACTGCCTATGGAACAGGTTCAGGCTTGTACATACTCTGGCCCATTCACAGGAGTGATTAAGTGCTGCGTTGGGGCGCTAAGGGGAATACAATTCAGGTGAGGTTTCCCTGCTCCGAGCAAATAGGGTTCACACATAGGCCCCCAGATAGGTCTCACTCTGTTTCTCAAGTACCACACAAATAGAAGCTACTCCGAAAATATGGAGTAAATTAAGTAATCGCTGCTCTGCCTGTGTGTAAAAACCAGGGGAAAGGCCACTGTGCTTTCCCTTTCCTCTTTCAGTTTAATGCATGGGCAAGCCACTTAGCATCTTTCCTGACCTGACTGACCACCTCCTGACACCACCTTCCAATGTGTGCTGTATGGGTCCCTGGTTATGTGTTGCTGCCAGGGACCAGCTTCATGCCCTTTACCAGTGAAAAACAATTAACTGGTACAACCTGGCCCCAGATTAAGTGACCCAGAAAACTCTTGCATTCAAAACTCCCATTTAAGTCTTCCATGAAATGTGTGCACATGTTGTTCTTGCTGTTCTCATTATTCAGTTCTCTCTAATAGCTGCTGTCTATATAATGATTCTCTGTGTCCATGTGGGGTTGTTCCAGAAGGCTAGAGAAGCAATAAAATTGAGAGGAATTATTTGGCCAGAAGAAGTGGATCTATGCTGTTGAGATTCAGCTACTTGAAGGATGCACTGGGACCAAATTCTATAAGCATGTGCAGAGGTGGCATTGAGATAACCTAGACCTGAAATGATGAGGAAATATATTAGATATATTGGATACATTCAGTTTCACCAACTGAAAACATGGTGTATAGACACTATAGGGTAGTCTGATATGATTGGGTCTGAGCTATTAAAGATCGTTAATAAGTAATTAACCCGTGAAGTGACTGTAACAGACATAATTTTAATCAAGATTGAATTATTAACTTGCCAGGCACGCTTTGGAATTTGTCAGTACCCAGGCAGGACAAAGCCCCTTCGCCACATTAATTAAAGATCCCCCACACTCAGGAAACACTAAAAGATGCCAGATATCAGATTGACCCGTTAATGCTTTTCTCCTTACTGCCACTCAAAACACCTCCCCAGTTTTGCATTCAATTTGTCTTTTGCTGAAAGGCTGCTAATTTCATGCTACTTTAGCCCTGCAGCAGCCAGCCTGTTGCTAAGCAACCTCCAAAATACTGAAGGGGCCACAGTCTAGCTGCTTTCCTGCAGCCTACCCTTATTCTTATTTATTTACTTATACTTCTCAATTATTTATTTATTCACCTAGATAGATTTCTTCTGTAGCCTGGAAGCAGAGCCGTAAGCCTCTGAGTTTCAGCAGGGTGCCTTTATTTGCATATCTGTTTGCCTTCTCTGCAACACCATCCTCTACCCTATTTTGACTGGTGTTCCTGCTCATCAGCTGAGCAAACTCCTCATGATATTTGTCAAGCTGGAGTGGCATCCAGGAGCACACTTAAGCTAGATTTTAAAGGCCATGGACTGCTGCACTCGGTGTGAGATAGCAGCTGGGAATCCGTTTTGTCCCAACAGCCCTCAATGGAAGCAAAAAACAGGGTCAGAACAAAGATGGCTTTAAGCCATTTTTCTGCTTACTTTATTTCTGTCTGCTTTAACTTCAGCTGTGCCCCTGTTCCAGGCATCCTGTAGCCTAACTAGATCTGCAAAGTGGGAAAAGCTGGTTATCGTTCACCTGCCCAGCAATGATGGGAAAAGCCCTGCTGTAGAGGTGGTTCTACAGGACCAACTGCATTTTTGTGGGGTGGGGCCAGGGCACAGATTTGCCTTAAGTTATGAGGCGCAGGTTGCTGCTGGAGTATCTGGTGTATAGATAAACTGGCAGAGTGTATGTAGTGGCTGCATGTGGATAGCAGACAAGTTATGAAGTTGTTAACCTGCCATTTGTCCTAGACTTGCTCCCAAAAAGGAGGGAAGGTGGAAGTGGTTTGAGAGCACTGTTACATACTGTGTCACCCAGGGAACCTCCTTGCCAGGCAAAAAAATCTGATTTGAACCATTCCTCACAATCAGGGAAGAACTAAATGGATATAGTGTAACACAGCCTGGCCATGGTTGTTGTGGTAGCGTTGGTCACAGCAGCATCAGTGCTAGGCTGAGATGAAAACTTTGGTGAGAATTGCTGTGCTCATCAATAAAGGCTTCAGAAACAATGCAGATGCTCTTACAAGCTTCAATATTTTGCTCCTTGACTCCAGCACAACTCCAGCTTGAGAAAGAGAAGGATGAATCCTGTAGAGATTTACTTGAAACAAACAGGTACCAAACTGGTTTCCCCCCCTGTTTCCTTTTATATTTTTTTCCTTTTTGTTTCAGCAAGCAGACACAATATGCATGAGCTGAGTCTCTGGCCTGTACTTTGACAGTCGTTGCCTTTTGGGTCCTATCCTTACTGCCTTTGGCTGCTACTGGCTCTCAGCTTCTGTGTCTGTTTCTTGTAGTTTTCATTGTAGAGTTCTTTTTGGTAGAAAAATATTTTTTCTGCTTTGATGACACGTCCATTAGCTGTCCCTCTCTGGAGAAGAAGAAAGAGAAGCACGTGAGCTGTTGCATTTGTATGTGCAGTCCTGCAGACCAGAGGTTGTGCATAAGGCCAAACATACATTTTACATCAAAGCGAGATGAGGAAGGTGATGCTTTAAGTCCAAATTGAATTTTCCCCTTATTTGTTTTTGCCATTCAATTACCCATTTAGAAAACAAAAATAGTTCTGAGAGCGGTCTTGGCATGCTCATTCCGTATTCTGTATTTTTCTCAATGAACTTGTGGTTTTTTGTCCTTTAATACACATCTGACACTGTGATGTCCCCTTTTTATGTACATCCAGAGGAGTGCTGATTGTAAAACAGTTGCTGACCCGTGGCTCCGTGGGGTTGTTTAATATGGTTGAGATTTCACAAGCCAAGCTTTGCTATTTGTATTAGTGTGTACATTTTGGTGCTTCACATGGGGCTCAGAAACCTGCTAGGTGCCTGGGCAAATATTTAAGTTATCATTTCAGGTATTCTTTGAGCTGAGGAGTGAACGAAACAGAGGAGGCTTATAACCAGCTGAAATGCCCAGGGATAGCTTTTATGGCTCTGAGAAGTTGTTTCAGATACATTTAAAAAGATTGAGTCAACAAATCATAACTTCATTAACTGATGGTTCAGCTGGACAGGGAGCTGGGATGTCTTCTCTAGACCATGCATTTTGCCAAGAAAGGTTGGACCAGGTGACCCTTGAAGGTCCCTTCCAACCTGGTACTCTATGATTCTATGAAGATTGAAACAAAAGGATCTTTCCTGTGGGAAGCTGCCATGTGATTTAGGAAGCAAAAGATGATATTTAACACCTTGAAGTACACCCAAAAGCAGGCAAGTGGCTGGTGTTGGTGGGGATATCTGTGCTTCTTGTCATGGCTCTTCTTGCCTGATGTACTCGGTCTTGAGGTTTCAAAGGTCTGGAAAATGTAGGGCTGCAGTGCTGAGAAAGTATCAAGTCTGTCTGAGCTGCTAAAGACATTACAGGAGACATAGCTGCTCTGTGGCTATATCCACTCACTTGTTTGTACTACTGCCTCTTGCCCTGTCTTGGTGGTGTTTGTTGCACCCAGACATCTTCAAGCCAGCTTGAAGTCCGGTAACTCTGAAAGATCCAAGAAGAGCACAAGAGTGTAAACACTACTGATAAAGGGAGCACAGTTTGTAATTCCTGATAGAAAGATTTAAAAATAAGTGAAAATACAGTATTGCCCAACAAGATACCCTGAATATTTTGCAGTGTAGTACTGATAACAGATGGCCACGTTAGGGAGCTCCATCTTTAGCTCACAGTAAGCTTTTTATCCTGCTGCTGTTATGCTCCATTATGAGAGATAAAAAAAATGTGACTGGGATAGTTCTGGACTTTCTTAATTTCACAGACCTACGAAGTGTTAAGGAAACTATCCTTTTGTTTTTATTTTTCCCCCAAGATGGTTCAATAGAGGTAGTGTCCTGCTCAGTAACGTCAATACCCTGCAGTGTCAACAATACACTATCACAAGAATTACTGGTGTGACTCTTTCATTTCACTCTCCTTAAAACTGGGGGAGCTCAGTTAATGTGCTGCTAAATCAATTGCCAGCCCCCAGGCAACTCTTGTAGTCCCAGGGGTGTTGCAAAGTCCATACTCAGTTCCCCAGGTTATTGTGAACTTTGTAGTGAAACATATCTAGAGAAGAAAAAAGTGGTGTAGCATTCCAAGAGACAACCATCTTATGGCTGAGAAAGGTGATCAAATCCTTCACCTCTTTTAAAGAGTAATTAAATAGTTCACTGTTGTTGTAGGCAAAAGAACAAACCCGTAGGGTTTTATTCTTGCAGTCTCCAAATGAGTGAACAAATGCAGATGCTGATTTTCCCCCAATTAATTTGAATTTGATAGATGATATCCTTTCTGAATACCAGTGGATGGTAGGCTGAAACTGCTGCCTTATCATTCATAACCAATATCAAAATTGAGCGAAGCAAAATGATGGTATTTTTTACTTTTTCATGGTCATATACCCGACTTTCCCTTTTTTTATCACACTTTTCCTGTTTTGCTTAATTATATATAAAAATATGATTTGGAAATATATTGAGAATATTTATGGTAGAAACCTCTTTTTTTAAAAAACAGTTTTTGCAAATCATCCCAAATCTTGCTGTATCCTCTGTTTTGATTTGTTCACTGTTGTGGGATTTTTTTCTTCAAATCAAGCAAAAATTAGCTCTCATTCATTCCAGGCACTTCCCTTGCGTTCCTTGCAGAAAGAATTTTGCCTAAGCTACTTCCTTTACATAAAAAGCATGTTAAAAATCAAGAACAGATTAGAAGCTTTGGCTCAAATTTCTCTGTAAATATCAGCCTTTATTTGGATGGTGAGGGGAGTCACCGGGAACACTGGGAGGGAGGGAGCTTTCAAGGAAGCACAACCCTTGTGTGCATGGCAGAAATACTGACCTCAGCTTGAGCAGTACTTTGTGCCCAGCCTGAACACATGGAAACAAGGAGAAAATGTTCTCTTGCCCTGTGGACACCTGTGCTAAGCTGGACCAATTCCTGATTATTTTTTTTTTGCGGGGGCGGTGGGGGGGGGAGTGTCTCATTTCTTTTAGTTGCACAGATAAAATAGTAGCAGTAACACAAGACCTGTAGTCCAGATTTCAAATAAATGACAAACTTGGAATAAGACAAATGGGGAGGGTAGAAGAGTATGAGGAAATATCTCCGGTCTCTGATGTCTGAAGAAATATCTCATTATCGTGCAGAGAGCTCTCCGATAACTTGTGTCAGAACCTGCCTTTTCTCCCCCTCTATACATACTATTTGAGCTCTTAAAATAAGCTTATTGGCAGTCAGGTCAAGAAAGGTTAATCTTTAAATCATACATAAATACAGAAGCTTTTCTCATTGTGGTATATTGAAACATTAACCATAGATGCAGATTTTCGCAGGAGGAAACCAGATCATCACAGTTAAGCACTGAAATAGTTGGTCTCCCACATCATCTTCTGAGAATTTCCCTTTCTCTGTACTGTATGATAATGAATAGGGATTTAGTGGCAAAGGATAATGTAAAGCTTAGATTAGTGGATGCTGCTGGTAGTCTTATACGGCTGATCATCTTGCATGGGCCTGAGCTTTTTTCCTCTCTGGAGCTAACCTGTAGAAATTTCAGGGAACTTTTTCCAGGGGAGCACTGAGACGTGGCTGCCTTCCATCTTTCCCAGCAAATGGATCTTATGTCAAATGCTTCCTGTATCAGATCTCTGTTACTCATCTTTGATATAAATATACACTAGCAAGTGCTGTTTTCTGGATTTTTTAGGCTATATTCAGTCCTTTGACCTCCAAGTTAATGCTTTCATTTTTAACTGCAGCATTGTGGGATGTGCTGCTCTCCTGGAAAGCATCAGTAGCTTGTACTTTTAATGTATAATGCATGAAATAATCTCATTTCAGAGTCTTTAAGCCTGCCTCAGTCTAGACTGCATCTCTCAATCACACTGCCTGACTTCTATACCTCAAGCGCCAAGACACTTGGACTAGTCTGTCTGGTTTAGTCCAGTTTAGCTGATGCTGTGTGCCATTTCCTGCTCACCCACATCATTTCAGACTTAATTGCTTTTTATCTCATCTTCTGAGCAATCATACTGTAGATTTATTTTTTTGTTTTGGGAATATGCCATTATGATTCTGTTAATTTCACATAGAAGTGTCTCTTTCCTAATGGAAAGAGCCTTTCCACTAGGCCTCTTTCAGGGTTCCATGTGGAAAACATCATCATGGACCTTTCTGAGGCTTTGCCGTGGTGCTCCAGAGGTACTGGCGCAGCAGCCTCTGCCTAATCATTGCAGAGCAGAGTATATTAAGGTGGGTTTGTGCCTGGCCAGCTCCAGTGGTTTTGATGGACAGACCATGTGCTGTGGCCCTGCCTATTTCTTTCTTTTCTTTAACTACAAGAATTTCTCAGAGTGTCTGGCTCTCCAGCCTTTTGTTCTGTCTCCGCTTTTTTCTTGGCCCAATCGGGGTCAAAGTGACACTCAGTAAAGATACTAAAATCTGATGTGAAACAGTGCACTCCAGGTCATCCAGGCAAATGTGTCATTGTGCTCTCCTGCAGGGTCCAACCTCCCTGTGCAGCATGGCTGCTGCATAAGATATTTAACAGCACTATGGAGAAAACTTGACAGACAACATCATCACACAACAAAACCAATAATAATACTATATAAAAATGCATTTTTCATTAATTTTACCATTATTGATATTTCTCTGGGCGGTAGATAAGGACAATCAATCCCTCTTTGGGGAGGGAAGCATAAATGTGGAGAGATGTGTCTACCTTGAGAAAGTCAGGTGTGGGTTTAGAATGAGAAGCCCCAAGTCCCAGGCCTCAGTCTGAGTCTTTTCATGTGACAGATATAATTATTTCATGTGCTGCTTGATGCTAATGAATATCTTGTTTGCTGATCATATGCTCTAAATGAAAAGCCAGTAGACCATGGGTGAAGGGAGCAATACAGATATATACTTGCCGTACAATTATTGCTTATACGAAGCCTGAACTAACTCTGTCCCTCTGGTGAAGCTTTTGCTTGATAATATTTGGCTCTGCTTGCTTTAGCTTGTGGGTTATTTGGATGAGATGCCTGAAAAAAGCTTTACTGAAATCAGGCCAGAAATCCATAAAATAATTGTAAGTGCAAAGCACTCTTACTACAACTTCCATGTTAATTTTATTGAAAAATATGCTTGACAGCATTCTTTTTTTCCTTTTAAATACCAGTTGAAGTGATAAATGCAACATATTTCAAATAAATTTCACAGGTAGTATTGGGTTAGGGTCAGTTTATTATGGAACTTGGCTCTCAATGCCGTTTGCATGGTCTAAATGCCATACAAACATGGTTCAGTTGTTGTGTTAATAGCCCCAGGGAATATATATCGGGGACATTTACAGCGGGAAACAGATTGGTAGTGTTTGTCCCTTTGGCAGCTGGGGGGACCCATTTGTATTGATTTGACTCTGAGGGCATAGATTCAGGAGATAACTGGCTGTAGCCCCGGGAGAGATGGAGGAAGGTCCCTGGTCCGTGGCCCTGCACTTGAACTGCTGTCACCTCACTCAGTTGTGGTGTTGAGCTGTTGATGGGCATCTGCTGTCACTGAACTGGGAGGAGATAAAAGTTGGTTCCCCAAAGAGAAGGGGTGAAACACAAAGCAAGTGGCAGAAGCCTGATGCTTTTCAGGAAATTATGCTCTAAATCAGTTTAGGAATTTCTGCGTTTTCCTTCTGAACAGTGTCTGTAGGGAAGTCTGTGGTGCAAACTGATGTGACCCCACTCAGGGTGGATTAGGCTGGAGCAGCAGTTCACGTGTCATGGAGCTCACTACTACCACCCTTGTTAGTTGGGACTGCTCAGAGCCCTGGGCTACCCTCACCTCTGGAAGAACACAAACAAGCAAAAAGACATTCCACGTCTAATGCAGATTCTCAGCAGACATGAAGGAATTCACAAAGTGAGATATTTCTACCAGACAGTTCACATCAGAAGGAAATTTAGCTGAAGAGAGGAAGTAGCTTCTAGTGCCTTTACAAAGGGGAAGAGGCAGTATGGAAAAGAAATATGAAAACAAAAATTAAAAAATGTGAATTCAATTAATTAAAAATCAAAAGCCAGCCATGAGTTAATTTAAAAGGCTGCAACATAATCTGGCAGTGACTGAGCTGAATAATAATGAGTGTGTACCTGTAGGCTGGCATACCAGCTATGTTGCTGTTTAATCTTTTTCAGGTTTGTATAGTTTTTAGAAATCAAAATGGGCGGATTTTTTTTAGGCACCTTCATGCCCTTGTTTAACTGTAGTTTCAAGTTAATGTAAAACCTGAAATGAAATGCAAACTTCACCCAAACCCTTTAAAATTGCAGGCTTTAACCGTCTCTTTGAGAAACAGCAAAAGGGCCCAGAGCAGAATTAATTGAGAATATACTTTTAAAATAGGGAGTGACCTCCGCAGGCTGAGGATCTATTGGCTGGCCTGATCTTCCACGCTTTCCAGTCTTAGAGATGAGGCTAATAAATAGATTTACTTCTTTTCATGAGCTGTAAAGATCATCTAGGAACTCTGCGGAAGAAACTCCTAATGCAGCAATTGTTGCATGGGAGCCGCGCTAGCTGTTTGTGTGGAATACAGCTGATTTGTGCTTACAGTACATAATTCAAGAGGCAGAGCTGGCAACAGCAAAAGCAGGCCCAGAAGTCCTCAGCTTTTCCCTGGGGTGGGCTACACATTTACACTGAGTGGGAGAGCACGCCAGTGTCACCAGTTTGTCAGGAACGCCTTTGCTGCAGCGATTCCAGCCACACTGACCTCTGCCACCGCTGGGAGAGAAACACTGGCTCTCTCCAGCAGGATGGCTTTGCTGGCTTTAATCTCTGAAAACGAGTGTTCAATCTTGCCTGCTTTCAAATTGGGAGAATGCGGTGTCGCTGCAATTTGGGAGGATTTACCCATATAAGTCCATGTGCTAAAGCACATCAAGCCCAGATTTTTCTGCACATTTGGAGGATTATTTTAGGAGAAACACAGGTGCATACACCCACTGCTTTTTTGGGGGGAAAAAAGGCCATGTTATTTGACATTTAAAATAACAAATATAAAACTTGGAGAAGCAATTGATGAACTATAGATCAGCCTGAGCCTGGCAACTGTTTCTACGGAATGGTGTGGGGCACTCCTCTGAGCATTGGCTTAGCGGTCAGTGCTCACTTGGAATCCAAAAGCATGTCTAAAGATATTTATCTTCTGATCTCTGAAATTGGAACAGAGTTATGAAAAATCACAGCCTTCTTGAAGGCTGCACCAGCGCAGCAGTAAAAGGTTTTCTTCCTTCTCTATGGGGCTAACCCTCCCACAAGAAGGATAGGTAGCCGTTCCCTGCCCTTCACTCCAGCCCAGGTGTGTGGCTCGGCTGAGGGTTCAGCACAGCTGGGCAGCTTCCCAAGGGCAGCAACGATGTCTGCAGGGGCTTTAGGTGACAGTGACTGAGCATGCAGAGGGAAGATCTGGGCTATCTGCTGTTCTCTGATGATCAGCAAATCTCCTTTGTGGGTGAGGAGAGAATGTAACTGTGATTTGGGATTCACAATGTTTGACTTTAACCAAGTGTTTTTCACTTGCTGGTTGTGATTGAAACAGTTCTTACAGGTCATTAATGGATAATGGAAGTGTGAAAAGAGCATGATACTACCGTTATTTGTTCCCGTTGGAGGGGAAAGAGTCCTGTAAACTTATCTTGAAGGCTGCCAAATGCCGTTCCAAGTGCTCTAAAAGGAGTTTTAGGTTTCCTTATCTGAAGACTACTGTGATCTTCCCAGATTCATTAATACATGAAAAGCAAATAGCAGAAAATGCTTTTATGTGTCAGAAACGCGTTGGCAGGAAGGGAGCACTTAGCGAGAAGCTGCACATACCTCACATACGTAACGCTTTCCCGTCTATCAGAAGATCCTATCCCTGGCAGATAGCAGCAAGACATTCCTGGGGGTGGAGTGAGAGCGAATTTATCTTGGGAGTGAGCAGGATTTTGCTTTGCTAAGCTAGCTGGTTTGCTCAATTCAGGAATTTTCCATTCACTTCTATTATCCACAGCATACAAATCCCAACAACTGTAATTAGGGGTACTTAGTTAATAGTTCTCTGTGGCTCACCTGTCCTTCTGCTGGCTTTCGTCTGTCGTACTGTCTGCTTGGTTGAACTGCTTCTCCAAAAATTCCTGCTTTGGAGGTATGCTTTCAAACCTATGTCATGGAGGGGACTGCATTCCTATTCCTTGAGGAAGCTGCTGCAAGGTAGATGTGGTGCTATACAGAGACGCGCTGTTCCATTTAAAGAAATAGGGAGCTGCACTATGTGGGTTTTATTGCCTTTTGATAGATTATTCATCACTTCAGCGCTCAGAAACTCTGGCTGAGGGGAAAGCTCTGTACTGAAATGCTGGGAGGAGTATGTAGAGCAGCCTGAGGAGGTGGTCAAGGGCAGCTCTCTGCTTGCCTTTTCCTTTGCAGTTCCTGTGGTGTGACCACTCCACCACCTCTGTCTGGGTGGACGTACTTCCTTCTGGCAGTGTGATTCAAAAGATTTAGTTTAACGAGCTTGATACTTACAATTTTGTGTGTTGATTCAGAGTGTAGTGCGGGCTGTTAACATGGATGTAAAATGCAGGTTCTTGGGGATTTGTGGGCAGCTCAGCTCCATTAGCTCGAAGCAACAGCTGAAAAATACCCTTTTTAAACTCAAAATATGCATTAGCCAACATCAAAAATCAGTTGTTGCTATTGCTAGTTAGAAGATGCCAAAATTACTCTGTCATGAGTATCATTATTTGGCCAATAATACAATAGTAACATGTAGATGTAGTGCTGTTAAATCATTGTAACCTTTCTGTTTAAAATATATATTTAAAAAAAAAGGAATGTAGGTTTTGGTCCATAATTCCTTATACATAGAAATGTCTCCGGGCTAAATCAGGGGAGGGATTCAAACAGCTGCAGCTGTGGAGTACATCTGATAATTTGCATTCTCCACCTCCTGCCCTTATTGCAGAACTAAATTGGTCTCTGGTTAACATGGGAATGTTTGTTGTTGCACCGCCCGCTCTCTCCCTTGCTCCCACCTGACTCTTCCCACCCAACGCCAGTCCCTGTCGGGAGCCTCCAGGCAGGTGCCAGCGGGGCGGGAGGGGCTGTGGGAAGGGACTTTACCTCTGACAACAGGTGCCTTTGTCAGCACACCTCGGAGCCAGCCCAGGAGGAGCCACTCTCAGCCCTACCCTTTTAACTTTTGCTGCAAGACTAAAAAAACCAACCCGAACCCACCCCACAAGGCAGCGAGAGCGAAGAGGAAGCAGGCATTTCGAGCGCTTTGGAAAGCCTGGGCAGAATTTAGCATTGCAGGTACTGGGTTTGGGTGGCTGACACGGAGAGCAGTCTCCTGAGCTGGATACCGCTTCAGGATCGGAATCTAAAGTACCTCTGCCATGGGAATTAATCGGAAAAAGTTTCCAAACCCTGGAAGAAAAATTTTAAAAAATGCATTATAGGTGCATTTCAAGGAAAAAAATACCTTTCTTCCTCCTGCAAGGGTTAAGCATGATCAGAATCTGCTTTAGTCTCAGGGATTTAACCTCAAGTGCTGCATTTTTTATTTGCCATAAGCCTATTAGAACTCTGTTTCCTAGCAATAACATGTAATTCCCCCCCCTATTTAAGTGAAAGAGATGTTGAGTTTTTAATCCTGTACGCTACGGCTCTTGCTCAAGTTTCCTATTCAAATGCAAATAGCACCTGGTGCTAGTTAGATGCCCGAGTAATCTTTGATAAAGATACTCCAGGAGCACAGGAGAAAGAGAAAAGCAAGGTGGGTCAGACCCTGTTTATTCTGGAAAGTGAGAGTGCAAACATATGCTACCAGCAACCTGGACTGGAAATTTCTACCAGATCTGCAGCATCCAGCACATACTCTTTTTGGAGACAGCTGAAATTATTTCTTTTTTTTTTTTCTTTTT
>VZTM01038550.1:5496-17163 GCA_013400555.1 Jacana jacana | reverse complement strand
AAAAAAAAGCAGAACATTTTTATAAGTGTTAGACAGCTATTTTCTAAGGATTTTATCAGGCCCACCTACAAATTTTACATTAGCCAACAATCCATGTCTTTAGACTCATTGCATTTATCTGAGAGGCTTTAAGTATCATTCATCTTTTGGCAGCAAACATTAAGGTTCGGGAATGATGGTAACTTGGAGTAAAATCTGTATGATATTGGCTAGATTTGTGAACAGGCATGAGAACAAACCCATCAATACAGGGAGGAAGCAGAAAGATTTACCTTAACCAGAGGCAGTTTCAACACGAGCTGTACATCTTGTATGTCCTGTGGAAAAGAAACTACGACAAAATGCAAAGTACCTCAGCACTCCGAAGGTAACGTCGGAGCAGCTCTGCGATGTACTGTAGCAGCTTTTCACTGAGGAAGTGTATTAAATTACATACTCAGGACTTGATAACAGCAATGGAACCACTGAGCTGTTGGAAGTTGGAGAACTACAGAACGGCAGATTTGGGGATTTTTAGGGGAGTTTCATAAGTGATTGTGGACCTCTACTGGAACCATCTCTGCAGCCTAGAAGAAAAATTACACTCTGGAAAACATACACAATTTAAACTCCACTGAAACACTGAATGACTTCAGATTTTTTGGGTTTTTCTCCCCTGGGTTTCTAGCTGTTGGTTGTCAAGATCTGTGGAATAAAGCACTAACTACTCTTTCTCTCTCCTGTCCTTGACATTTAAATAGACAAGCCAAAAACCTTAGAAGTAAAGATAGACAAAGCTGCTGATAAATGGTTTACCACTGCAAACTGAAGCACACTGAAATGTCTTAGTCCTGGCCCAACTGTCAAATTCCTAAAGTATAAATAAAACAACCCAAGAAAAAAAACAAAACAAAACAAAAACAAAACAAAAAACCACACACACAAAAATTACCAAAACCAACCAACCAAAAAAGACAATGCAGATGCAGCACATGCTCATTTGATTCTCTACCGTGTTCTTTGGTAGAAAGCACTACCAACCCATGCTTTAAGACACAGACTTCTGACGCACGTTAAGTGGAGGATTAACAAGACACTTTGTGTTTCTAGAAAGTTTTATACTTGTTCTTTCTCTCAGGGTGGGGGTGTTCAATTGTTCTTTCTTTAATCTAAAAACAAAAGTCATCTACACTGAGAGCATATTTTTTTCCAATGGATAGGAAAACGTAACAGAGGCACGACCTTCACATGGGGGGTTCGTTACACACATTCCAGGCAGCTCTGATCATATTTCACTACCCTGGAAGTGATTGTGATGTCCAGAACACTGAATTATGTCATTAATTAAGGAATCGGGCAGGAGGTAGCTGATTATAAGGGAGAGAGAATCTGTACTTACACAAAACTATTTTCATAATCAGTGATGATAGAAAGGGAAATAAAGAAAAATTACCTTGTGCCTAATACAAGTGTCCTGGTATATTGTTTTAAAAGATTGTTCTGTATGTAGAAGATGCTATTTAGCTTCAGCATCAGCCAAAAGCAAAGCAAGGGTTTTAATAAACCTTGCCTTAGCATGAGAAAAAGAGACACAAGATTTTTCTTTGGATAGCAAACTTTTGGATTTCTCTGAAAGTACATATGAGAAAGAGGTAGGACAAGTGCCATAATCCATTTAAATTATCTTTTTTTAATGTTGATTTTACCTGCAACAAAATGTGCAGCATGCAAGAGCAAGAACACCATTTAGTAGAGTATCAGAGATTAGTTCATTAATGGGTTCAAGCAACTGGCCATGCATCAGCATAACATTACAGGCTAACTGATTTCCCTCTGTAAGCCACTTATACAACTGAGCATTTGCAAATCATCTCAAGATGCATGTCAGAGAGAGAGATGACAGTGTTAAAGAAATACATTTTTCATTTATTCTATTAGTAATACACACTAGTGAATATGTTATAGTGCAGACAATAAAAGAGATGTATTTTTTATCCAGTTTGGCAAGCCAGAACACACGTTACCTACAATGTGGCTTTTTTTCTATAAGACACGATTCAAGCAAGATTTCACTGAACAAGTAACAGGATCTGGTGAAGTGACGGTTTTGCCAAATTTCCTACAGGCTTATATTTAGACTTTCAAAGAGGCATTTGATTTCTTTCTTGGCCATATTAAAAGAAGAAAAACCCTAATTCATTGATGTTAAGCAAAACAGCAGTAAGTGGACATGATGTTAAATATCTGGCTGAATCTGAGACTTAAGATAAAGAAATTATGGAAGTTATGCAACACAATCTCTGCTGTGGTTTTTAACACAGAGTAGGGCAGAGCAGTCACTGTGTAAGTAGGTAGGATTTTAAAGTAGTCACTGGGTGAACCTCACATGTATGCAAAACATTCAAGATTCTTAACACAGGTAAATAGGCTACAGACAGAAAGCTTCCAGTCCCACTAATTTTGCCTGAATTAGGCACAGGAGAAATACACATGAGATTGCTGCAGCAACTTTTCATTCCCATATGAAAATATTGCTTGCCAGCCATCTTTCAGATCTCAAAAGTAACCCTTAAAGACAACACTGAGTGGCACTTTATCACTTACTCATGGAGAAAGCAGCTCGTGAGAGCAGCCTTCACAAGATGAAGATACGCAACAAGAACCATCAGGAACATGTCTTAAAACTTCAGATACTTGATTAGTCCAGTACCAGAACCAAACTAACGTAACAGGAAGCAGATAGCTCTCTAAGATGATGACCAAAGACTACACCACATAGTCCGTACCAGGAGTGCATAGCAGCTCTGAATGTTGAATTTTAAACAATTCAGTTCCAGCCCTTCTTATAGGAAAACAAAATGGTCAGATAGTACATTTGTATGTCATAATTAATGGGTACTCACAGTTCTCAATGACTATACACAAATGTACACATTGCTGAAAGGTGCCTAAATGATCAATGAAAGAGAGGAGGTACAGGGGAGCTTGGCAGTCCTCTGGAGCAGGAGGTGAGTGTTCTTCAAAATTCCTCTCTCTCATATTTCATAATGGGGTAACTAAAAAGGTCTTCCATTCACAGGAAGAATGAATTTACATTTCCAAGAAAATTTTTACTAGGAAACGACTGGAAATCTGCATTTTAAAAATTAAAGTCCAAATTCTCTTTTATAGACACTTCAAATTCCAAGTCTTATTCTGAGAAAAGAGAATATCACATTGCCAGATTATCAATATTGAACAATTGCTCTGCTGGATTTCAACATATATCTTCTAGGGAGCTTTTCCTTTGGTCCACCTCAAACTTCTGTTCCACTTTTTTTTTGTTTTTTTAACTGGGAATAGATGGAGCTCTGGAGGGGGAGACTGAAGGAAAAGTCTTTGATATCATTTTGTTATCACCTGCAGTGTGCATCAGCAGGGAGTGAGAGCACACGGCAGCGTGAAAGCCGCTTGCAACTCTGAAATTCCACTGCCAAAAATCCACAGCAAGAGATAGACACAGCGATTTGGCTGAAAGCATAGTTCAAGCATTACTGTGGCAAAGATGCTGATGCTTACCAGCCCTCAGGTGGGCAAGATCCCAGCTGACAGGCTCCCCATGCACACTACTCTCATTCACTCTACAAACTGACTTCTGTCTTCTTTCTTGCATCTGTTTTTATGTTTAAACTCTTAGGGTTACTCTTTAGATATATTGCTCTTTAGTGAGACAGAACTGCATTGGGTCATTAAACACTTCCATAGCTTTGTTTTTATTTAAACTTATTTTCTCTTTTCATTCCAAGACCATTTTGCCTCAGAAATTTTTTCTTTCTCTAAAGTTCTCAAGCAAACAAGCGTATTTTTGCAAGGCTAAATAGTAATATTCATCCATTTTTAAATACTGACTTATTGACTATGGATTTAGGCTGTTTTCATTCCTTCTATCCCCCTACTGCCACAACTATAACCTGAGCAGCTGCAGATGAATTAAAAAATAATTAAATGGGTTTAGATAGAAAGAAGAAAGTAGGATAGTAAAGAGAACTTTCTAGTTCTCCCTTCAGTGTCGCTAGTTGTCAATATACAGCTGCTCCCTCATGTAAAGAAATGAAAACTTAAACTTAAGAGACGTTGATGGCAGTTAAAAGTACACCCAGAAGAAATCTAATACAGAAGACATATTTAAAGCATTTTTTCATTTATATCCACAATAAAGCATTTGATCATGTTTACTATTTTAGGAATAAATGTGCACATTAACAAAAAAAAAAACCTATGATTGCTAAATCGCTACATTCTCCATAGCAGAGCGTGCAGACGTTTTTTCCCAGCAGAAAAGTACCCTGTTTTCCCTCATACTATAGCAAGCTATTCAAGCACTTCACTGGGAATCACGATACACTTCTCGTAGTATTTATTCTTAATGACATTACACTAATCAATCTTCAATTAACATTTATTCCACATATACATGCAGCATTAGTGTGCACGTACACACATGCAGGCTGGTGAAAGTATTACTGATCCAAGAAATAAAGTGTATGCAGTAGAATGTTCTTACCATTAAGAAATCTGGTATCGAGAACTCTGCAAATATGCCAGGAGATAAAAGGCACCATATTACTGCGGTCTGTTTCAGGGACAAATAAAGTATGCTATTATCTCATATACTATGGAATACACAGAACTACAAACAGAAGTGTTTCAATTCAATACAATATGAGAAAATTCAAAATAAAATGAAAAGTGTCTGAAAACAAACCAACAAAATTAAACAGCAGAGTTGTTAATTATGATTATTTACGATCACTCAGAACTGGCATGGTTATTATACTTTTCCTTCCAAATTTCTCTAAGATGTATCACTCCATAGCAACTCAAGGATCTATACAAATGACTTAACAGCAGTTTAAGACTCCGAAAGGTGTCCTACCCGAGCCTGATGTTGCTGCTGTTATGAAACAGGTGTGACATTTAGTTTATTTACATATTTAAAGTAGGCAATTTATGATGGACATCTCTTGTGGAGCATCATCAGGCTTGCAAACAAAGCATTCTCAACAACTGAACAGGTCTCCATCGTGAGCGATTGGCTCTCCACCCTTCTTAAGAAAAAAAAAACCAATCCCCAAACTCATGAGTGTAACCCATTCAGCCCATCGCTACCTGCTACGCTGAATATTTCATCAGAAATGACAAGACTCTTTCCTTCTCCCTCCCTCCCTCCCCTCCCAACCCCGCTTTTACATTTGCTCGCTTGACAACTTGTCACTGCCACATCACTGCCACGCTGGCTGTCCTTGAAACCTGACCTCTGTAGCTTTTTGCGCCCAGTGGTCATGCCGTCCCTGTCTCACTCCAACCATTTCTGACAGGAGACATGCTGATCTCAACAGCGAGTCCTGGCACCTGAGACACACTGGGATTACACAGGTAAATCAGGGTATTCCATGTTGTCTCCTAGCTAACAACAGAGGGAAAAACATGACATCTTGAACAACAGATCTTACATTCGCATATTCAAAAGATTCATCATGATTTTACAAGCAGATGGGCAAGATTGTTTCCCCTTGCTCCGAGAGGGCAAATCATACATATAAAATAAAAGACAGTAAAAAAAAAAAAAACAGGAGACTATAATTCTATTTAAATTAAAACCAAAATAAAGCATCAGTTTTTGAAGACGACTCTAGATAAAACCATGAATTAAAAATAAGAAGGCAAACAGAAAGGCTTGTTCGCCAATCTCAAACAGTTTCAATTACATCTTTTATCAGAAGCATCTCAGTTTATTTAGCTTTCATGCGAATCATGTGTGCCTAATAAGGTGTATGATTTGATTCCACAATGGTATGATCTACTTAAAAGTATGTATATTTGCAAAGAAAGGTAAGGTTTTCCTTTAAAATGGCATGTTTTTAACTTTTCTTGAAATGTCTGTGTAGAGAAGAACGTGAAGTATTTTGACTGAAATAAATGCTTTCATGGAAAACAGTGAACCCTGGAGATTATGCCGATTCTTGAAGAACTTCATACTGTTTTAAGCAGGTGACAGTAATGTCATCGCCTGAGCTTTTTGCCTTCCACACTTGCACAACAACAAGAAAAAAAAAAAAAAAAAAGAAAAAAAATATATATATATAAAAAAAGTAGTTTTATATTGGACAGAAAAGCTCAGAGCTACCCGTGCAGATAACACCTTAGCACAGGCTACAATTAACATACAGCAACCTCAGGTCCACTTCTGTTACCTTATGGCCAACGTTGCCTTTTACTATGAAAAAAAACCCTAGTGAACATCATGCCTCAAGTGAGAAACAGCTTGTATTTAATATATTTCCTTTGCATCTTACACCTTATACTGCTACCTCCATCACAACCAAACTGGACCAGGTAATTTGTATATTCCCCACTTGTTGGCACTGTTAATTATCCCACAGGATATCATACATAGCATATGAAACCATAAGAGTAAACTTTAAGAGAAAGAAAATGCCCATAAGAATAGTATTTAGATATGTTTTTCCATCTCTCAGTTATCCTTGACGTTAGTAAATAGCTATGGAAAGACCCTGGATTCCTTCCTAAAACTATTCATGCTCTAAGAATGTGACATTATGCTTGGCAACACCTCAAAGGCTAGCAGTAGATATTTGACCACATTTTATTTTCCTTATTCTTAAAAACATTGAATTCCAAAAGCACACTAACAAATGCTATATTTCTTGCAAATCTTTGTACTATACAACAGACCATTATCAAAGTCGTGGACTTCATATTAGAATAAGAATTTTAATGCACACAGGCTACATAGTGTGAAACATGGAGAAGGACTGCTAACATTACTGTTTAATCATAAATTTCAGAGCCTATTCAAATTAAATTATCCAACATTATCTCCTTTGTTAGTTGTACACACTCAAGAGAAAATACGCCTTTTAGACACTGTTCACTGAAGAAACAAAAGCGGGAGGGAGATCACAAAGCATTTAATCCAGCCTTTTTACCTGCATTTGCTTCAGGCAAATGAAAGTTAAAGAATCCCCATTTTCACTTGTCACAGTTTAACCACCTGGATCCATGATATTTTGTGAGTGTCATGCGTTTTAGGTGGGCACTTACCTACAGTTATCGTCAACTTCTACAACAGAGTAAACGTTTTTAGTCAGACATTAGAAAATACATTCAGTTTGGGAAGTTCATATGAGCCTTGACCTGACTGGGAAGATTCATCACATCAACTACAAGTTTACAAGCTGAGAGGTGAACAGAGATCCAGGCGCTTCAAGGTGTGAACCCTACTTTAAACCCAACCAGTGAGCGCACACACAAACAGTAGCTGCATAACCCCACGCCCACATTCAGGGCTGACAGCCAGCAGAAGTCTCCAGCAAATTCCTGCAGGCAGCCTGCATAACCTTCCACCTGATCTTTCCTGAAGGAAAAATTCTGCTCTTATGACAGTTCCCCCGCTAAACTGCAGAAGGTAGCACTTGGTAATGTGGCTTATGAGTTGAAGAGAAATTCAGTTACTAATATTTGGGGCTATGGAACTAGAGAAGAAGATACAAGGGAGAGGTTCACTTGGAAGTTTTTTCTTTCAAACAAAGTCTCCTGTAGTAAAGGAGGGGATTCTAACATAGGAAACGTGTAGCAAATACAATTTAGTAGGCAAAATTCTTTTTGCATATTTTACAAGAGATACATATTTTCAAGTGAACACACTGTTAGGAGAGAGGTGATCAACTTCCTGAGCTAGAAAGAGCTCATAGCAGGTGAGAACAATCCAAAAAGAGCCTGTGTATACTTGTGCTCAGAAAAGCTTTTCTGAAAAAGCGAGAACACCTACAGTAGTGTGCTCCAACAGAAAACAAACAAAACCACCCAAACAAAAACAAACCCCAAACCACCACTACATGAAAATCTGTATTCTTTCAAATTGTAATTATCTGCCCAATAATCAGGATCACTTTAACAATCTTGCTTTGACTGCCTGCACTGAGTGTGAATCAGCAGGAAAAGTCAGACTAACAGAATTCTTGCCGACTTGAACCCTTGCTTGAAAACCCCAAGATGCAACCGAATTACCAGTGCCATGTAACTTATCAGCAACACTTAAGACAGTCATGCTTGAAAACATATGTAAGCGAGTAGCAGAAATGATAGCACTTTTCTTTAAGAGAAATTTATGACATTTGTCACTTCTGTTATCAAAGCCCATCTGTCTATCAGAGTGCTTTGTGAGCAATTGCAACTCACTGCTGTCTTCACAGTGCATCATATTCCACTGATTGAAGAAAACATACATGCACTTTTAAAGTTCTTGTGCTTGTATATACTCAAGTAGGATTTGCATCCACTCACTTCACGTGGACAAGGATGCAATTTCTAAGCTTCTTTGTCCAGCACAAAGACTGTGTTTATTACCATTTGAACCTGCAAATTACAGGAGCAGAGACCTGCATGTTGTCTAAATGAAACCTAAAGAAGCTAAAGGCTCTGAAGGAAAAAAATAGAAAACACTCCTTCAGACCCAAGATCACATATTGTTTAAAATTTTATTTCCAAAAGTCACAGTTCAAAACCCAAGTAGAATATGCCTCAAAATACGCTAAAATGGCTAAAATCAAAGTCTTCAAAATAGCACAGCCTCTGCCAAAGCAGCTATGGTGGGTTTCACTCAGCAGTAGAAGCACAACAGGTAAAAAACAAGCAGCTAAAAAAATCAGCAGGAAAAACAACCACAAAAAACTCCACCCACATCTTAAACAACAAAAAACCAAATGCAAAACCAACCAAAACCCAAGCACCAGCAAGCTATGGAGTTCATCTGCCTATTTTTAACTGACATAACTGTTTCACTGGCCGAGACCATCAGCCATGAAAGAAGTGCTATTCATTAGAGCTGAAAATCCAAAGCAACGTCATTAGGCTTCATAGTTTCAGATCCTTGTGCTTTAGGAATGTGTGTCAACATTAAATTTAAAGAAAAAGGGAGCCTGGGTTTCCAAACAGAGAGAATTTAAAACATAGCAAGAAAAATCACTGGAGGAGAACTTTTAGCAGATGTGGTTTGGGAGATTCTCAAAGCAGGATTCCTGACCATCTCTGAGACTTGGCTTGCAGCATAGTCTGTTTTGTGTTTCTCTTTGTTTCCATAACAAACTTAAATTTTCTCAGCTTTAATTAACATTTGACATATTGAGCGCCGTTCCCAGATCATACCCTTTCCATACCTTTACAAATGTTCCTGTCTTTTGCAGCAGATCATAAAGTTCAAGGGCATAAGTAGATGTACTGTAATTCAGCCATATGATTCATATGAATTCTGCTTTGCTTAACACACTCAGGAAGCCCTCCCTTCCCCAAGAGAAAAAGAGTTCAATTCATAAAATACTAATAGCTTCATTATGCATGCTCAGAGGCTGAGCTACAGCAAGGAGTCGAGGACGGCATAGTTGGATCTGGATGAAAACAGTCACATCTTTAGAAGTTCAGCCTCAAGTATACTCTGACATCAGAGCCACTATTTCCCTTTGGAAAATACGTGACTTGCAGAGTTCTCACATTTCTCAACTGAGTATGCAACGTAGGTGCACCACCACACTTAGCTTGCATGAATGAAGCCTTGAAAGAAAAAACCAAAACACAAACTAATAGCTTTGAATTGATCCACTCATCTCAAGCTCGAAGCCTACTGTTCCAGAGCCCCTGCAATAGTCTCAATAGCCGTGTTAATGCAGAAGGAACTACAGAAAGCGAATCTCAGCTCCTGCCCTTAGCTGGTGCAGCTATGGTGGTACAGCTGCCAAGTCCAGCTACAACACCTAAACTCCTTGGCAGTGAAGAGGCAAGTTAAACAATCTAGGTAGCACCGGTTACCCAGTCCCTTACTACTCTACTACGACCTTTCTACATGTTTCTGTGCAGAAATTGCATACTGGTTTATATATGACAATTCCACATTTCAGAATCTGTGCTTATGTGCCTTTGTGCACAGACTACAGCCTCCCAAAATGCTGGCTGTTAGTTTTTTTAGAATAGGTATTTTCAGCCTGGTAGACATCCACAGACCAATGTAGCAGTGCAGATGTGCCATCCAGATAGTGACATCCTGTTGCTTTTCAAAGCAATGGCCTATCCCATGACCCCCCTCACTATGCCTTGCACCAGTTTGCCAAGTCTAGCTTCTCCCTCGTTCCCCAGGGAAAGAGCAGAAATGTTTGGTGTTAAAGCACCCTTCTCTGATCTTATAGTTTATTATTCTCACAATGGTCATTTTCACAAGCAGACTGCATACATCTTTCCTATAGGTGGTTGCTTGAGACCTCATCACAATAACTGATGCAGACGTTCGTGGGATACAACCTCAGATGCCTGGCAGCCAGCACACAGGGGAGTAAACAGGTGTGGAACCTCAGAGGGACCTGCCATGGATAATTATTCCGGCAGTATATCCCTGTCTTTGAAGATGTCTCTGGCATGAACACTGCAAGCAGAAGAAAAGATTCTCAACACTAGGACCAAACTTCTCTCTGAAAAAGTATTCTCAGAATCTGTCCAGCTTGAAAAACATGGTTTTGGACACATTCCAAAGGGCACCCAAGGAAAGAGTGTACACAAACTGAAACCCATCATAGTTCAGGAAAGTCTATTTGTGAAAAGATGAACAAATGTTTTACAAAGGAGAATTTGCATTTATAGATCAACACATTTTATCAGTTTCAAGCATATTGATGAAAGTAGAAGGATATTGTTTACCACCAGGAATTGCAAAAGAACTGGTCAGACTCACATTTAAGGTCAAATCCCTCTAGCTTTATATACGTGTGTTTTAGCTGGTTTATGCTCCTGTAGTCAAAGTGTATTCCATATGTTTAGCAACCCAGAAGGAAATTTAAATTTAGATTGTTATCTCTATATAAAATTTTTGCAATGCATAAAATGCAAAGAATCTAACAAAAATGTATGCAGCAATTTATTCCTTGCATTAACGAATGAATTATTATTTTTAATAGATGAACAATCATGACAGTTTTTTAATAATACTAAATTTAATTTGTCTGTTTCAGCTCAACCCATTATTGCAAGCTATTAAAAGATCCATGCCAAAGTCTGCATGCAAGAGACTACATTAAAAACACGTATACACGATTCAACTCAGGATATTCAAACTCTAAACCAAAGTGTGTACATGTCTGTATGCTCATTTTCACTATTCCACACCAAATGTAAAATTAACTAGAAGATACATCTGCACTGACTTTAATCTACTTCATTTTATGTTGATCAGTAGCTGAGAATCCTTCACTATAGAGATTTATCACATTAATTAGCTCTGAAATTACTCATAGTAATTAAGTATATTGTTCTTAAACTCTTTAGAGATTATTGAAATACTTTTGCTGCTACTTAAAGGAAACAAATATCAAGGGAAAGCCTTTTTCAGAAGAAAAATTCGTCTGTTAACTATCTTTTAATTCTTCTAAGCTCTCCTGCCCTTCCACTTGCCCTGCGTGGATGGCCTTTATACTACCTTCTAGAAACCTAAAATGACTAAAATCAATTTTTAAAACCTTCATGGATTTTGAACTGCAACTGCTGGCATGTCATGTTATCACAGTGATCTTTGAACAATTCTTGTTTATGCGTGTAGCAATCCCAAATGTAGTGCAATGTAACAATGAGAGTTACTCAGATCCCCGT
>VZTM01038548.1:217759-247573 GCA_013400555.1 Jacana jacana | reverse complement strand
TTTGTTGTTGTTGTGCTTTTTTGATGTTCTTTTTTATTTTTTCTTTTTCTATTGCTTGAAAGAAAGTTTCGATTTGCTTCCTCTCAGCTCAAAATTTATTGTGTTGGGGTTTGGTTTAGTTTTCTTTTTTTCTTTTTTTCTTTTTTTTTGTTTGTTTCTTTGGGGTTTTTTTAAGCTACTTTTTAAATTTTAATGATCGACAGCAGCTGGGTACCTTATAGTGCATGCAGCGGCAGGGCTCTGAGCTCAACTGCACCTTTCAGCCTTTGCATTTTGATACATATATAATATGTTCTTAGATATATTATATAGGTATTCCGGATCTGGTTTTGCATATGTTAATGAGCAAGTGGTGGAACTGGTGGAGCTTTGTTTTATCTGTGGCTGGGAGCTTCAAAGGTGCCTGGTGGTAGAGGTGGGGGAGAAGGCATGTGTTCAGGCCAAGAGTGAAATAAGAACCCCTTTTCAAAGCTGGTTTATTTCTGCGGTTTGCACACCTTCACCGAATCACAGAACATCAGGGGTTGGAAGGGACCTTAAAAGATCATCTAGTCCAATCCCCCTAAAAAGGGGGGATTGGAAATCCCTCAGATTTCCTTCCCCTCCATAAAGTCTGACTTTTTTGTTGTTGTTTCCTTAAATATTTTTTTTTTAAACTGTTTTTTTCCCCCCCTCCTCTTCAGCACGCTGGTACTGTTAAAGTTAAGGTCTGCATTCTTGCTTCCTAGACTTCCATTTATTTTTTTCCCACCCAATCAGATGGAAGGTTAGAACCCGCGCTCGGTGAGAGACAGTGCCCCTTTTAAAGAGCTGAACTGATTAAAAACATTGACCTGATTACAGTAAAACTGTTTGTGCCAGCGCTGAATTTACTGCTGACCAGCGGGGCGCTAAACTGGCTTTAAACGTAGCGCTCCTGGAACAAGCTTTGAAATGGGGTGATATATTTATTTGTTTGTTTGTTTGTTTGTTTTTCCCTTAGATGTAGCTGTCCTCCCAAGTGCAAGAAATTTCCTTCTAAAAGCAGAAGACCCAAAAGATGGTATTTTTCTAGTTAGTCCCACCGCACTTGAATACTTCTTTATCTTGCACAAAGGGCCTTCGCGCAAATCTAAACGCCTCTTATTAAATGCTTGGTTTGCATCATGTCAGAAGCTCCTGCCAGTTCATTCTTTCATTGAGAAAATGAAGCACGTTAGATAAAACTGCACAGGAAAGGAAAAAGCATAACTGCATACTCAGTTCCTATTCAAATAGATGCTTTTGTATGGCTTTCTTTATGCAAAGAGTTTCCCTTGCGAGGAAGAAAACCGGTGTACTCTTGTTTTGTTTTTTTTTGCTGTTGTAATCATGGTTTGCTAACAAAATAAATAGTAAAAGTGAAGAGAGAGGAAAAAATAATAATAAATAAATACAAAATAAAAGGCCTGCAGGTTTCAAGACAGCTTGGCTAAGGCACTGCAGGCTCCTGCAGTCTGGAGGAGTCTGTGCAGATTTGCTCTCCCTCCCGATTTCCTTACAACCCTTGCCTTCCGCAAGGCGTCCTGTTGCAGTGAACTGCTCCTTGGATTGCTCTTTTTGGAACATTTTGACGACAGGCTTTGTCACAGGCAGAAAAAGAGCTGATGGAAAACAGGCTCTAGAGGGAACAGATTGTGAATTTTGTTTACAGCATCCAATATTTGGATTTTTTTCTTTTTTTTTTTTTCCTTTTTCTTTTGTAAATAAAAAAAAGAAGTTATTTTTTTCTATGGATTTGTGTCTGCTGTCTTCCGTGTCTGAAGTAGCTCTGGCCTGCTCCCACTGAATACCACCTTTGCTTTCATATAACTAACTAACTAAATAAATAAGGACAAGGGCAGCACTTTTCAGAGAAAAGCTGCGTTCAGCCGCTTTTCTGCTCGGGAGCACTGAACTTCTTTGGAAAGCCTCACCTGGTGCCAGCCAGTTTCATCCCACCACACTCTGCTGTGGAGGAATTTCTCTGGCCAGTGCCAAAAATCCTCACCCTGGCACTGGCTTGAGCGATGAAAATGGTGCAAAAGTGCCCCAAATCCAAGCGGTGCCACTGCAGGCGTCCCCGCGCTCTTGGTGCTTTCCCAGTTTAGATGCTGGGAGCGGGGATCATCTAGTGATGCTGGTATGTGATGTCAACCACCATGCTGGCAGTAACAGGAAGGTCCTGGATGCCCTTGGGATGTATTTAATAGAGGCTGATGCCTCCACCTTAGCCTTTTGGTAGGGGATAACGGGGTGCTGCACCCCGGGTGTAAAGGCAGGGCTGTTTTGGATGGGGATGGATGCTGCTGGTCCTGCAGGTCGGGGAGCTGCTGGGATGCCCATGCCCCTGTCTTCCTGCTGCTGAATCCGTCCAGTTCTTCCCACTGACTCAATGCTCTCTCTCCTTCCCTGCCCTACAATGCCATCCTTGTCAACAGAGGTATTTTCTGTTGGCCGCGTTTACAGGGGAGATGCCTCCGTAATGAAGGCTAATTTCCTCAAAAGGCACTTCAAGAGAATATAAAATACTAATTTACAATGCTCGTGGCAATACTTTTTCAACCAGGGGGCCTCAGACTGACCCAAATTTGAAAAACATTGACTGAGGCTCTGCAGTGTGTAGCTCTTACTGGGCTCATTCATACACGGCGCTGGGCTTGGAAGGCTCACACCGGCCAAGCACCAGCCTCAATGTGCTTATTGTAATGATGAGTGAACCTATATTTTTTCCCCTGGAAAAACAAACAAACAAACAAACAACTGCTGGGACTGTTCCTTTTTCCCCTGCCTAACATCGGGTGCCTTCTGCACTGTAACTTGTTTGAAACCCTCCAGGGCATGGGACCAGACAGTTGGATGGCCTGGCTGGGAAAGGGGGACTCACCTGGCATCCCTGCCCATGCATTGGCACCCCCTTCCTTCCACCTTACTACTGGTGGGCCAACACTTCCTCCTGTTAATTGGCCCAGTTATAAGGTATTTTAGACAGTTTGACAAAGGCCACTGCAACACCCAAAAATGTAGATGGAATTTGAGGGGTTGGAAACTATCTAAATGCAAATAAAAGAATCACAGAATAGTTCAGGTTGGAAATGAACCTTAAAAACCATCAAGTTCCAACCCCCCTGCCCTGGGCAGGGACACCTCCCACCAGACCAGGTTGCTCCAAGCCCCATCCAGCTTGGCCTTGAACCCCTCCAGGGATGGGGCAGCCACAGCTTCTCTGGGCAACCTGTTCCAGTGCCTCACCACCCTCACAGCAAAGAATTTCTTTCTGAGATTTAATCCAAATCTCCCTTCTTTCATCTTAAAACCATTAGCCCTCATCCTATCATTTCACTCCCTGATAAAGAGTCCTTCCCTATCTCTGCTGTAGGCCCCTTTTAGGGACTGGAAGGGGCTCTAAGGTTTCCCTAGAGCCTTCTCTTCTCCAGGCAGAACAACCCCAACTCAACGAGCTTGTCCTCATAGGAGAGATGCTCCAGGCCTTTGAGCATCAAATGCCTTTGCTTCTCTCTCCTAATTCAAGTCTGAATGGATCATCCTGTGAGTTTATTCCAGTTTCTCCACTTCAATTTTGGGGGGATTTTTTTGAGACATAAATGCCGGTTGAGTACCTGGAGTGGCCATGTGAGTGTCTGGGGGGTGTTACCAATCCTCCTTCCCAGACCAAGGAGGAGCATGACATGGAGGCAGCCAGCTGGAAGCTGTGCTTTAGTAGGTTGTGTTTTTAATGAGGGCAGAGCTTTCAGGGCCATGAAAGAGGGAGGTCAAAAGCCAGGTGTGAGAACGTGGATCACCTGAGTGGAAACACCTTGGAAAGCTGGAGGACACTGATAAAGTAGGAGGGGAGAAGTGGTTCAGATCTTCGACTCCCGTTTGGCCTGCTCAGACAAGTCTGATGAGGGAAGCTGTCACGTGTAAAGGTGAGTAGCAGCCCTGCAGTTTCTCTTGGCTGCAGCAGCAGCACATTTTTATTTTACTGCTCTAAGAAGCAACATCCCCAGGGACCCCTTTTTCCAGGAATGAAGCTGAGTGCTGGCTCAACCACCCCTGCATCCTCTGGTAAGTGCACCTGCAGTCCCTGGAAGGCGATAAGTTAATGATGGTGAGTTCGGTGTTACAAAACTGCCCTTGGGAAACCCTCGTGAAAGCTCTGTGGAGGCTTTTTGTGGCACCTGATGTTAGTGTGTATCTGGTCATACCTTCCTGAAGCTTCCAAGCACCCTCCTCCCTTTCATTCATATGTTTTTAGTAAGATCCTCTGCATGTGGCCATAGGTACTCAGGTAAAGCTCAGTCTATAGCTATGCTCTGTTGTGTTAGAGGTGGTGTGCTTTTGCAGCAATCCCCTAAATATCTGTGGAAGAGCAGCAGCTCTGCATGGAGGGGCTTTGGTCCACATTTAAGGTGTGGGAGCACCAAATCAGAATCTGCATTTTAGAAAAAAAAAAAAAAGTCCAAGCCTTCAAAAGCCTGATAAAGTACCATGATCAGACTCATCTCCCACACGCTTACGTAGCCTCAGGCTAGTCAGAATTATTTTGTGGATGTGGAATTCCATGCTTTAATGTGGCTGCTCTTTCATCATCAGGATGTGCGATGCCAGAACGTGCCAGAAAATTTTCCTTTTGCATTGTTTTGGGCAAAAACGTATGCCCTAAATACACACCTAAATGTTGCGTGCAAAAGACAGAGATATTCTCCAGGGCAAAATTACCCCTTGGATCCCTGCAATGGATTGGAGACCACAAATTCCTGTTAATTGAAAGGACTTCATGCCATAACTTTGCCTTCTGTTGGACTTTGGGGTGAGCAACTCTTCGGGGTGAGCAACTCTCCTGATAATTCATAGAATCATACAACAGTCTGGGTTGGAAGGGACCTTAAAGATCATTGAGATCCAACCCCCCCTGCTCTGGGCCAGGGACACCTCCCACCAGACCAGGTTGCTCCAAGCTCCATCCAGCCTGGCCTTGAAGCCCTCCAGGGATGGGGAAGCCTCAGCTTCTCTGGGCAACCTGGGCCAGGCTCTCACCACCCTCACAGCAAAGAATTTCTTTCTGGTATCTATTCTAAATCTCCCCTCTTCCAATTTAAAGCCTTTATCCCTTGTCCTATCCCTCCTCTCCCTGATTAAGACTCCCTCCCCATCTTTCCTGTAGGTGCCCTTTAGGTATTGAAAGGCCAATTAAATTTGTCTGCCTGAAAATGGGGAAATCCAGAACAGCCGGTGCTTCTAAAAGAGAAAGTCTCCATATCGAACCTACACAGTCTTTCTTCTCTTCACCTTCTGTCTTGCAGAGTCACTTCTAAAATTGAAGCTAAAGAGAGTAGACAATGAATATGTTTTGGAGACATCTCGATCATCCCTGTCAATGTAGGTACCTGGTTACCTCTCTGCCATTGACAAGAGGTGCCTAGAGTAGGAAGGCAGGTGCTCCCAAGGGAAGCAAACAGGGCTCTGTGACAGTTTTCTCTCAAGGAACTGAGAGAATGGTCCTTGGAGAAGGCACACTTGAAGAGCACTTTTATGTCCACAGTGGCTGCATGGCCCTCATTTTAACCATGACTCCCTTGCTTGGGCCATTCCCTCAATCCAAGATGTCCATGGAGCTCCTGCAGCATGTTCTGATGTGGAAAAGTAATTGCAAGGAAATCTTTCTGTAATTGCAGCTGTTCTTGGTTTAACTCATGCTTTGAGGAAAAAGTAAAGCCAAAACAGTTTTGTTTTTTTTTAATTTTTCATTCTTGAGTAATTTCTTTCACTCTCACTTCTGCATTGCTGTTCTGTGCTTGCTTCTCTGTGGCCTTCTCCTCCTCACACTTGCAGCAGAAGTGGAGGCACCACCACCACCACCTGCTCATCGAGTTATCCATGATCCTACCGGTGGTTGAGGACCACTGATGTAAAGCCCATGCTCGATGGGTTAGTAGGTGAGGTTCAGCAAGAGATGTGGAATGGCTCTATGTAAACAGGGTTCTTGGGTGTCCTGTGAAATGCTCTTCAGAAATATTTCAATCCAAGTGCTCCACTAGCAGTTCTTCATGACCAGGGGGAGTTATATATACAAGGCTTGTCCAGACAGTTAGCTGGACATCTCAAGAAATGCAGAATAACAGTTAAATGAATTAAAAAGATTAGCAGAACAACAATTGTGATTGAATCGGGGAAAAAAACGCTCTGCAGGTTGTTGTTATTATTAAAAATTACAGCATCCCAAACTAGTAGAGAAGCTCTTCCTCAGCCTGAAGGCTTTTATTTGGGTTGTGGTGGGTTGTTCATCCTCTTTACAAAGCCGACACTTGGCTTTGGGCTAAATTCCCCACTGGAGAAGCATAGATGTCTCATGCTCCTCACCTCAGGCTTTCTCATTTAGGGAGCAACAAATACATGGGAGCTGTCTGCTTTGTGATAGTGGCCCGAGCTGTGACTCGGCTGATTTATCTAAGTGCTGTTTGTAAATAACCCTATAAATGTCAGCCACTGGGGGAAGTGAAACCAAAAGCTTGGGCCTTCCTTTCCCCCCAGCTGTGAGCTGCTCTCTTGCCATTTTTATGGAACCGTAAAGTTGAACCACACATTTACTATTGTTTTATTTTTTTTTTATTTATTTTTAGATTGAGCTTTTCATTTCTTCCCAGCCCTCTCTCCCAATTAAAGTCAAATATTTAAAGCAGGGTTTTCTACTCCACCAAACGCATTCAGTGACAGGGGCTTGGGGACATCAGCACCCGTTTTCCTGCGGCCGCTATGGGTCTTTACATTTGCCACGTGTCATAAAGTTATTAAAAAGTCACAAGGAAACTAGCTAAATTTCACCCAAAACCTAGAAAGCTGCAGCCAAGACTCCAGAGAGTCTTACAGATGGCACCTCTCACCCACCATTCTCTGACCTGAGAAAGATGATCTGTATTTTGTACGCAAATGAGGAAAACAGCATCTGCCTTGGATCGGGCTATTGCTGTGGCTTATGGGAAGGCAGCCCATTTGGCAGCAGAGTCTCTGCAGGCCTGGGCCAGTAGCCATCTCAAAGACAATCTACCAAGAAGAAAGAAAAAAGGATTTCAGGTGAGGAACTACTGGCAATTTTTCTGTGAAATGCCCACCCAGTACTGGCTCAATGTTGAACATGTTCAACACCTAGAAATATTTCAAGGGTGGGTGTCAGAAGGATGGGGCCAGGCTTTCTCCAGTGGTTCCCAGAGACAGAACAAGAGGGAACTGGCAGAAACTGGAACATAAGAAGTTCCATCTAAACATGAGGAGGAACTTCTTACTTTGAGGGTGGCAGAGCCCTGGCAGAGGCTGCCCAGGGAGATGACAGAGTCTCTGTCTCCGGGGACATTCCAAACCTGCCTGGACATGCTTCTGTGGGACCTGCTCTGGTGGACCTGCTCTGGCAGGGGGTTGGACTGGATGCTCTCTAGAGATCCCTTCCAACCCCATATCATTCTGTGATTCTGCGATGATGTATTTTGTTTTCTGGCCTTTTGGATGCAGTCATCATATTTGCCACAGATCACCTGGTACATTGCTTGCATTTTAGTTGTTGTAAATGCACATTACTGACCAGTGAAATGGAAATAATCTTTAAACTGTGCTCTTTGACTGATCAGAGGGTATTTTGTAGAAGCAGCACAAAGGTGACCAGCAGATATCCCCCACTGCCAAGAGCTCGTTCTTTGTACTGTGAAGATATTTGCGTGGGAGTCTTTCCTATCAGCTGACTATCTTCCATCCTTTCAGAAATGCCCTCCCACACACCATAAACATCCATGGATGATGGAAAGCACCTGATGAAAATCTGGCCAACGCACCAGACGCCAGAGCAAAAGCCGTTGGGGCCAAGAGGAGATTTTTCCATTGGCTTTGGATGGGTCGGTAGCGCCGGGGGAGGCACTCGGGGAACACACAATGCAGATTCGGTAGCTGAGCTTGACCCTAGCGTTTTCTTGCTCCTTCTTTGTTGTCGAATGTTTGCTCTGCAATAGCAACCAAAGGGCATGACCAAGTTAGGACCCATTGTACCGGGCACTGTGCAAACACCCCTGCGCTTGTCCTTTCCCTTGGGGCTTCTCCACCTGGGGATTTCAATGAGCTTATTCTCTTCCTTTAGCTGTCGTGCAGTACGGCTATTCATTTGCTGAAGGCAAGCTCTTGGGTTTCTAAGAAATGGGACACATGCTGCAAAAAGTGTCCCCAAAGCACATTTTCAGGAAATATTATTGAGTTCTGTAAATTTGCTCGCTTGCTAAGATTGTCAAGTCAGAAAATCAGCTTGCTTTCATGAATAACTGAACCCTCCTGCTCCCTTAAAAAGACATGGGCTTGATGCAATACATTTTTGTCACTGAGAACTGAAATTAGGCCTCTTTCTCTACGGTCAATGCAGAAACCAGGTGCATTTCTCTCCCCTCCATTGTGAATCACGTTCACTTCAGGAGGTGAAGTTAAACAATGTGCAGCAGAGTTAAATCTCTGCAGGGCCAGAACCTGCAAATGTGCTGAAGAAGTTGAGCCTGCACTTGGCATCTCTTGAAACCGGGCTTCCCAAAAGCGGTTGGGTGTCCTGACTGGGTTTAGTGCTTTTCTGAGTTCTATGAAGCTGATGCCACACTTCTTTTATCCTTAAAATAATAATAAAAATAATATATATGAAAATTAGGCTGTCTTCCAGACAAATGCATCGGGCTCAGGAATTTTCTTCACAAGCAAAGACTAGCTCCACCCTGCAGGGCTACCTCCACCAGCTGGCCAGTGAATCCACTTCCCCAAAATGCTGGCTGTCATAAATCCACAATGTCCCACCCCTCAACAAACAGCAGGAAATCATTAGCCTGGGACACACGGTCCCACCGAATGCGTGTTACCTCCTGAATATATCAAATTGCGGTGTTCAGAAAAATCCTGTTATGCTAAGCAGTTTATAGGCAAAAGTTGTTAGAAGGCGGGTTTAATGATGGCAGACCGCTGTATATAATGAGGCTGAGGGGAGGGAGTCCTAATTACAGCCCTTTATGTAATTCAATAGAATAATTTGAAACTCAGTTGTAAGGCTGTGGTGGCGCCCACAAGAGCCATATGCTGTGGTCTGGGGTATTCCATGTTTCCATCGTCATTCCCTGTTTTCAGGGTTTATAGTTCGGCTGTGAAACACCCATTGGAAACTTGTTGAGTCCACATAAGGCTTAAACCCATGAAAGGCAAGAAATGCAGAATTAGGGCTGGAATTCCCCATTCTGGAGCCCAGATCTGGGGCACTGTGTCCAGTTCTGGGCTCCTCAGTTCAAGAAGGACAGGGAACTGCTGGAGGGGGTAACCCAGAGGGCTATGAAGATGATGAGGGGTCTAGAACATCTCTCTGATGAGGAAAGGCTGAGGGACTCGGGTCTTTTTAGACTGGAGAAGAGAACACTGAGGGGGGATCTGATCAACGCCTAGAAATGTTTCAGAGGTGTGTATCAAGAGGAAGGGGCCAGGCTTTTTTTCAGCGGTGCCCAGTGAGAGGAAATGAGCACAAACTGAAACATGAGAAGTTCCATCTCAACATGAGGAGGAACTTTTTGACCTTGAGGGTGGCAGAGCCCTGGCAGAGGCTGCCCAGAGAGATGACAGAGTCTCTGTCTCCGGGGACATTACAAACCCACCTGGACATGCTTCTGTGGGACCTGCTCTGGCAGGGGACTTGGACTGGATGCTCTCCAGGGGTCCCTTCCAACCCCATATCAATGTGTGATCCTGTGATTCTGACCCCCTTGCCAGGCCCATCAGGAGAGATGATGGCCTGTGGCTGAGCTCCTCCATGAAGTGCATTCGCTGTCTTATTTGAGCTTTTTCTTTAATATATAATCCCCCCCCAGTATAATGTAGTGCTTTGGCAAAAGTTTGGTTCATGTCTCTGATGATGTGATAAACATTAGCGGACGTTCTCCCCAAGAGCTTGGCAACAAATACAGAAACTTATTCAAATAAGAACTTTATTTGCTTTCTGAAAAGCATATGGATTTCTAAATAAATCCATTGGGTAGCCATAGTTTAAGTAACATGCCAGGAAAGACCAGAATGATAACTTTGTTTGAAAAGTATTTCAAATATTGCTTATTTGGGTTGTACAACAGACAGAAACATTCTTATTTGGAAAGGTTGGGCTCAGACTTACTTATTTTACACCAGTAATTTTAGATTTGTTTCCTAGACATAGTAAAAGAAAAAAAAAAGAAAGGCACATCTAAACAAAAAAAAAACCCTACTGATTTCTTGGGAAGCAACTGCTTTGCTAATTGGTGATCTGGCCAGTCCACCTCAGGGAATGTCCTCCTCATACTGGTCTATGCTGACTTTCCTGAAGACCAGTGATAGCTCATGGCTCAGGCTCCTTCCTACATTGTATAGGGTTGAGGTAATTTCTCCTTTCCTCCTTGGATGGATGAGAGTAAAAAGCATGTGGACTCGGGGCAGCGTCCTGCCCCATCCCCCTGGATCCAAATGAGGTTTATAATAATGAGTACAGCTTGACTTTTCATTAATTACTTTTGGTCACCACGAAGAATCCATCTTCAGTGTCTACATCCCTTGCAGGACACTGACAAGAAGGTTCTGGAATGAGCATGGCCGGGCAATGGGTCACCATGCAGTTGGCCTTGGCCTTTCTGGTAGCTGTGGTGCCCACCTAATTTTCTTCACAAGCACCAGGAGAAATATGAAAAATGTAAATATTTTTTTTTCACAGTAGAGCTGGATTTTTCCAACTTTTTGCTTATCTAGGAGAGCTGGATTTTGGTGGAACAGTAGTACCAGGTATAACTTGACTAGAACATAGACTCATACAATTATAGAATGGGTTGGGTCGGAAGGAACCTTAAAGATCATTGAGTTCCAACCCCTCTACCCTGGGGTAGGCAGGGACACCTTCCACCAGACCAGATTGCTCCAAGCCCCACCCAGCCTGGCCTTGAACCCCTCCAGGGATGGGGCAGCCACAACTTCTCTGGGCAACCTGTTCCAGGGTCTCACCACCCTCAGAGTAATATGGGACGTGAGATTTCATACGCTGCTTATGATGGAACCTAGAGTGGCCAGGGTTTTCAGATAGATCCTTTTCTTATACTGAACATATCAGAAACTTTACTCTTTCTTCATGCCTGGCTCACACTGGACTCCAGCAGCTGCCCTCATTGACCGTGGGGCTCTCATGTGCCCCACGACTCACTGATTTCAGATATAGTGACCAGACACATCTCTTACCAACTTGGTACCCAGCTAGAGACTTCAAATAAACAAGAACATCCCCTTGTCTGCAGGGAAAGAGGCCAGAGGAAACGGAGGTGGGTGCCACTCTGCAGAGCTGAGAGTCCTGGACACTCCTGGTGGGCACCCCTGGTTATGGTGGGCCCCTCTCAGGAGTGGGGATGGTGGATAGGTCAAGAACTTGGTCAGAAAAGCATTTTTTGATTCTGGGACAAAACCTGAGAAGGTGGATGAGGACAGGAAGTGGCTTAGGTTAACACAGTTGCAAATGAAAATTAAAGATCAGGGATGGGGAAAAAGTGGTACTGAATCCAGGGATTTAATGATAATTACACAATTCATTTAGTCTTAGCTTCATTCGAGGCATTTTCTTCCATCTGAAACAGAAAAATGTATGCTTTGACTTTCAAAAAAAAATGAGGTTAAATAGTTTGAAATAATAATAAAAAATTGATCTGCAGAATAATAATTACATTAAGTCTTTTGACATTTCATAGTCTAAATAGTCTAAATATTTATTCGGAGCTGTGTGGCAAACTGGTTTCAAAATGGTAAATGTTTCTGGCAGTATGTGCTTGTGTATATGTATGTGCACATGTGGTTTTTTTGACTGGATAATGCCTTTTAAGACTTTCTTTGCTGCTTTTAATTATGTGATTTAAAAGGCAACTTAGCTGAGGCCTATTCAGTTGCAGCTTGGTGGCTTCTGTGCAAAACCAAGTCCTCTTCGTTGGTTGTCTCTTGCTTGAAGGAAGGAAGCATGTGCCAATGAAGTCATCTGTAGGGACTTCCTCTGCTCATCACCAAGCACTGCAGAGTCAGGACATTGTCTGCAGAGTAAGCATATACAGCCTTTCCCCTCTCCAAGGGGAAGAGTCACTGGAGGGCTACGGGTGAAGACGCTTTGGGAAGTTTCTTGGCTGTTCTGCCACTTTTTATTCACCCCAAAAACCATAAAACGTAATTTGGCTCATACATCTGGGGGCAAAGCAAGGGCAAGTGTATGCTCCTCATTACTCTCTTATGGCCCAAACTTCCTCCCTATTTACTCCTCCTATAGTAATCCTATTTATTTCCTGGTTAAGCTCCTGTGCCCTTCATTTATGCAGCAGGATACCTGCATGAAGTACCCTCTTCCCTTTTGCACTAAATCCAAGCTTTTTGATGCTGAAATCTAATTTTGTGTGCCAAATTGATTCCCCCCCTCCTCCCCCCCCAGTGCAAACCCTTTTCATTTGCAAACCCTTCATTATCTGTTTTTAAGGGAAAAAAGAAAAGAAAAAAAAAAGAAACCCAAATCACAAATAGGAAAAATGTGTCTCCAAATCTCCAATAAATAACCTGGCACTGCTGCTATAAGAGAAAGTTAATCCTCACAGCTGTTATTATGTCTTCAGATAATTTTTTTTTCCCCTTTTTTTCCTCTGACATTTATTAACTTCTCATGAAAGGCAGGGGGATTTCTTTCCCCAGCGGACACTTCCCGGCTCGCTTTACAGGCATCCGATTTTTGGCAATAATCCACAAAAGGGATGTCTGCTGTCAGAGCCCTGCTGTCACAAAGATTGGGCAGAGATTTTCAGCTTCCTAACAGGAAAATATCGTACCTGTGGATGAGTTTGCAGGGAAGTACTGAAGGCTTTGGCCTCCTCCAATACCATGCTGTGGTCCTGCTGTGGACCAGTGTTTGCCAGGTGGTTTGGGGAGCGCACACAATCATACCATCATAGAATGGTCCCATAGAAGGGATCTCTAGGGTCATCGAGTTGACCTCTGACTCCCCACAGTCATCAGGGACACCCCCAACTAGACCAGGTTGCCCAGGGCCTCCTCCAGCCTCCCCTTGTGTACCTCCAGGGAAGGGGCCTAAACCACCTCCCTGGGAAACCTCTTCCAGTGCTCCACCACCCTCAGAGTAAAGAACCTATTCCTAATATCCTATCTAAAGCTGCTCTTCTCCAGCTTGAAGCCATTGCCCCTCATCCTTTCACTGTTGGCTTTGCAAACAGACCCTCCCCAGCCTTCCTGTAGCCCCATCAGGTACTGGAAGGCTGCTATGAGGTCTCCCTGGAGCCTCCTCTTCTCCAGGCTGAACAACCCCAGCTCCCTCAGCCTATCCTCGTAGCCAAGGTGCTCCAACCCTCTGATCATTTTTGTGTCCCTCCTCTGGACCCGCTCCATCAGGTCCATGTCCTTCCTCTCTTGAGGGCTCCAGACCTGCACACAGTACGCCAGGTGAGGTCTCAGCAGAGCAGAGTCAAGTGGCAGAATCACCTCTCTGGATCTGCTGGCAATGCACCTTTTGATGCAGCCTTCTGGGCTGCAAGTGCACATTGACTGCTCATGGCCAGCTTCTCATCCATCAGCACCTCCAAGTCCCTTTCCTCAGGGCTGCTTTTTAATCCCTCACCCCCTAGTCTGTACTGATAGTGAGGATAAGAAGCCACATTGAACCCTGGCACGGCTGGTGGGGTTCACAGCTCCTTCTGGGGTCTCAGCTGGTTGCTGGGAGTATCTGAAGCTGCCAGAGCACAGTGGTGTGGGCAGGGGATAAAGCGGCAAAGGGTCTTTATATTGACTATGTCTAAGGTTGGGGGGCTGCTCGGTGTTATTAGTGCATAACTTGAACCATGTAATCCCCTTATTGGAGAAAATGGGGGCGGGAAGAGCTGGCAAAAGTATTCTGCATCATCCCTTTGCCCAAAGGCAGGATCAGCTGTCCTTAAACCCGTCCTTATTTTGCACTCGCAGCCAGAGCAAACAAATATCTGACATATTTTCTTGTAGCAAACCCTTTGAGTGGGCTGGGAGAAAGCTGGTTCATGTTAGCTCCTAAAGTCCTCTGCCCTGCCCGGCTGATCGGGCAGCCGTGAGCAGATGTCCCACACCTCCTCACCAGGACCAGGCAGAAGGAGATCCATCACGTTCCAAAGCTGATTGATGCTTAGTGTTTCGTACCTCAAACTAAGAAGAGACAACCTCTGCTGAGGATGGGTGACAGGCAAGGGATTGTTACACGTACAACTCGTCAGGATCCAGCCAGGAGTAGAGGAATGGAAATATTTCTGTTTAAAAACAAGCGGATTTTCGGTGTTTCCCTAGGATAGTCCCTTCAAACAGTAGCATTTCTAGGCTGAATTTTCCAGTGATGTGCTCCACTGCAGTACGTAAAGTTCCACATTCTGAGAAGCTGAAATAAAAGGCTGAAGGCTGCTCTTATAGACATTATTTTTACCCGTTAAGTCACTGTTTTTCCACATTAATCACAGGGTAAAGATATCGGGCTTCAATTCAGATTATGACAATATCTAATGTCTTTTCCACATACAACTTTAAGTTAGGAGAAGACTTCCTCTTGCGTTTTCATGGGAATTTTGTGAATTCCAGTATGTATATTTTTCCAGCTGTAGCATTTTATTTGCAATTGGAAATCGCCAATTGAAATATCTCCTTCCCTATGGAAAAGTTGCTAATACTAAATCTTAGAAACATAAGCCCGTTTCAAGTGCTCAGGTTAGATAGTTTCTACACACAAAGCAGTGTCCTGTAACGCTCCAAAATCCTTCTCTATAATCATTCTCACCTGGATCTTGGCTTGTTTACTCAGAGAAACCTGCTGCTACAAAGCTAGAGGACGGAGGGGGGTGGGTTCCATCTTTAGTCGAAGGTCGTTTGAGGTAAAACTTTCATTTGTAAATCTGTCTTCTGACAAAAAAAAATAGCCTGGTTGAAGTGTCCACCTGGTTTCCTTGGGAAGGACTGAATAAAAGTAGCTACTGCTACATTCACAGGGTTGGCTTGTTATCCTCAGGCCCAAAATTGCACCTGGGAAAGCAGGGAACAGGGGAAAATCATGGCCTGTACGATATGACATATATTATATATGTATTTGTGCTAACATTCCTGTTATACAGAATGTTACACACCCCCAAAGAGTAACCTAGCAAAAATAAATACTCTTATTTTATATTAGGCACCTTCCCTCTCCAGTAAATTCAAAAGCATTTTGAACGAGGTTCTTGAAATTTGGCCTCTCCTGTGCTACTACTCCTTCTCCAGCTCCTCTTGTTCCACAACAGTAGCTCAGCCTTGCCTTCTGTCCTTGCTTGAAGCCCCTGGCTAGGCTCTATGCTGAAAAAGCAGTGGTTTCCTCCCACTTCCCAGGCTTCTTGGCCAGTTCAGCCTTTGCTCCCATCAGCTTTGAAGCCTGGCAGGTTGCAGAGGTTGGTTGGTTGGTGCAGCCCACCACAAAGTGGGGTATTGCCCCCAAAAAGCAGAAGTCTCCAGCCAAAAGCAGTTCAGTTCCTAAGCTGCTTGATGCAGAGATCCAGTCTCCCACGAGGGTGAAAGAGGAGTGCATGCACTGCCACCACAGCAACTCCACCTCTGCCAAACCAGTGGCAGCCCATGAGCTGTGTCATCTCATATCACCCACGTGTCACCTCCTACGTTAATCAGTGACAGGCCCTGGTGCTGCTAAATAAGGCATCCTGTGTGTTGATGACCGATGGTTTTAAGCATTGACGTGATCCTGGTAGGTGTTAAAAGGTGATGGGCACAGTGGAGTGGAAGAACAGACTTGGTTAAACCAGAGGGACTGGTCTGATGGTTTAATGACTGCTGAGGAGGAGTGTGGTTTTCCTCTGGGTCCCCTGTTACTTGGTTGCGTTCAGCAGAGCAGATGCTCTCAGATGTGTTCTGCCTTCATCTGGCAGGCAAGAACTTTAGGAAGTTGAGGGTGTCTTCTTGACACTAAAATGCATTCCCAACAAAGGACACATGGACGGAGTCCACTGCCGAAGGTAGGAAAAATAATGTCAGATTTCCCATTTTCAGGGTGTTTCAGCACACAAACTCTTTCCATCTATGACTTCTCCAGATGGCAGATATTTTTTTGCCCATTCTGTGCAGCACCTATGTGCAGCATGTATGTATGCACGGCACCTTTTATTCTCATTGGCCACATCTCTAATTGCTCAAGCTTCCAATTTGCTAAGCACACACGGCATAGACTCTCCAAATGCTGTTTCATTTCTTTTTTCCTGGGTTTTTGCTGAGTGTGCATGCAGAGCAGAGAAACCTGACAGAATTTTGTCACCACCATCTGTAGCTGTTGCACAAAACATCAAATTTGGTAAGTCATCATACCTGCCAGTTTTCATTCCGAGTTGCCACACACACACACAAATCCCAAACAAAGAAGCTTCTGTAAATCTGTGAAGACTGTTCATCACTTGTTTATCTCCCTCTCAGTTTCATTGCTGAAGAGCCAGTTACCATGAAAGCTGCCCGTGACCTCTCCAGTTGCCCTGTGCAAGGAAAATTGACTTTCCACACCCCTCCTCCTTTTGCCTACAGAAGAAAAAAGAAATAGCCAAATGGGCACTGTGCTTTGCCCATAAAGCTGGCCAGTCATATTTTGTTTATTAATCCTTCTGCTGCTGCTGGTCTCTGTTTAAATATTTCAGAATTTTACATCATCAGCAACTTGGGCAAGATCTAATGGACTCCAAAAGGATTATGTTAAGTGCTAGGAATAAGATAATGTCTCATTTAAACAAGCAAAGAAGACAATTTTAGGGACCTTTTGCTGTGACATGAAGCATCTTTGACTACTTTGGAATGAAAAGTAATCCCTAAATAAAAGACTTTGGAAACAGATAATCTAAAACTCCAAAGTAAACTCACCCCTCCTATTGGAAACAGTATCTGTCTTTACTCAGGCCGGACAATTTCATAAGTCGTCTTCATTTTTTGAAAAAAAGGCATCCTAGAATGGCTGGCAAGTCCGATGATGGGATGGAAAGAATTTCTGGATGTTCAGCCAGTCTGATCCATGTTTTGACATTTTATGCAAGAGAATAAGAGCTGGTTTTCCCCCCGCCATAACTCCAGGCTGCTATTACCAATCATTTCACGCGGATCTGGTTACACAGCGCACAGAAAAGTCATCAATGTATTGGAAGAAGGCGAAGAGAGAAGACTCTTTCTCCTTATGTGAACCTTCTGGAGAGGCAGTGCAGGTGATTTGCTGTGATTTGCATCATTTGCAGCTTGCCATGGATCCAAGTCAGCAGCCCAGCCCTCTGCAGCAAAGCCCTCAGCCTATGGCTGTGGCCCTCAGCCTGGAAGTCCAAATAATGCCAGTCCTATCTAACTTGCCCCTAGAAATCCATCCCCACACTAGCCAGCTCAGAGAACCAACAGTGAATGTGTGCAAGAAGTCAAAAAGATGGGACATGTCCTTCAAAAGTGCTTCTTTAGGTGAGCTCTTGGGAAGGTTGTTGAGTGCAAGAGATGGGGTGGGAAGAGTGTTTTGTTCAAGCAGCATTTCATTGTGTTCTCATCTCTGGAAATGAATCATAGAATGGTTAGAGTTGGAAGGGATCTTAAAGATCATCAAGTTCCAACCCCTCTGCCCTGGGCAGGACACCTCCCACTGGACCAGGTTGCTCAATGCCCCATCCAGCCTGGTCTGGAACATTTCCAGGGATGGAGAATCCATAAGTTCTGTGGGCAATCTGTTCCAGTGCCTCACTACCCTCACAGTAAAGAATTTCTTTCTACTATCTAATATACACATTGTGATATTTGGTTTCTTTTTTTCAGTAGCCTTCGTGTCAGCAGGACCCATGATTCAAAACATGAACCTGAAATTTCTGGCACCATTGTGGTTAGTGACTCTCCTTCTGATGCCTTCTCGGCTGGTTTTTGACTTACTTTGCTGTAAGAACTGCAAACTGGCTGAGATGAGATATGAAAAACGCCCCTCAAGCATAGTGCCTTGGGGGAAAAAGAAACCCAAACCTTTCAGAACTCATTTTTTCCTCCACTGTTTTAAGGTGAAACTGTATGAGATGGAGGTAGCTGATCCTGTCAGACTCAAGACTGAGGCTCTTAGTCACAACTTGGGTGTCACACCCAGCCCACGAAGAACAGCTTGGCCCTTTTGGCAGGCGAAGGGGATGTGGAGAAACAGACTGGGAGACAGCAGATGTTCCTTGGTGCTGAACAGTTCTGGGTCCTTCTTGCAGCCGAGGGAAAATCCACGATGCTGAGAGCACCTATCAACATATCAAGTTGGATACCTTGGGTGTACCACACCTCAACTGCGTTGGCACTGGATGCAGACATCCACTGTCTTTTCTCCAGGTGATGCAGGTTGGATTATCTTTTAGGAAAAAATAATGACGAGAAGATCCCCAGTCCTGAAACTCAAAAATAACCTCCCCTCATGGGTCCTGCCTTTCCCCCCACAGAGCTGGGAGTAACTCTCAGCTCTTCACCCTTGTCTATCTGGTGAAATGGATCTTGGAGGGAAAAAACCAAGCCCTTCAAACATTAGCAGGGTGCTACCTCCTGGCACCTTCAGTTATCTACTTGGGGTCTGCAAAAACACCTCCCAATTAGCTGAAACATAGCTACTATGGAAATTAAAGTATAATTCTAACCTTGGACCTCCTGACTGGTATGACTCCAAAAGCGTGCACTGAGTAGAGCCACCAAGTAAGGATGTGTGGGATGTGATGTGCCAGCAGCACCACTTCTCTGCAGACATCTACCTAAGAGCTTTAGAAAGCCAGACATGGGCAGTTTTCCAGTCCTTTTTACCCCTGGAAGCAATGTAAGAAGAGAGCACAGGACCTCTGGTTGTCCGTGTGGGAGCAGCCAGGAAGGGCTGGATCCACAGAGGTAATTACAGGGAACGCAAGCAACGGTGTGATTTGTGTCTGACGAAGGGATGCATTTGATTTCCTTTCTTTATACACACTTGTTGGTTTCTGGTTTTGGCTGCAGCCCTGGTTTTCTGTTCCTTCCTTTCATTCCTGCACTTCACATTTGCTTCTTCACCGATTCGACCCTGCGCAACTCACTTCACCTCTGATTTTTGGTTTGGGAAGTTTGGGCCTTGTTTTGAACTGATGTCTACGGGCTTGGACCTATCTAACAGTGTTTTCAAAAGCATCAAAGTGTTTTGAAAGTCTCCTGGGGGCTTGTCAGCCTTGAGTCACTCAAATCCTAATGGAAATTTGGCCCTTCTGTGTCAAATGATAGGCTGTGTAATAAAAAGCAGCATGTTAGTCTTGATTAAATTATAAGATAAATTACATGCTCTGGAAGAATAAGGGCTTTAATTTTTCATCATTGACCTCTATTCTTGATTAAAATGTGCAAAGTCAGAGAGCCTTCAGGCAGGGCTACCCTCATTACTCAGTTCAGTGGCAAAGCAGTAGACTATTTAACAAAAAACCTGCCATTCCTCATTCTAAATCTTACCCGGTTTAGGGCAGAAAGCAACACAGAGGGGACTTTGTGCCTGTGAATGCAGGGGGAGGCTGAAGTTTGCTTGGATGTTAACTCTTGAGAAGGGACTATGTCTGCTTAACTTTTATGGGGGGGATAAAGTGCCAATCAAAAAATATTCATCTGCCTGAACCGGATTGACCTGAAGGTTTGACATCCAGGTTTCTCTAACTGATGGAGGGAAATAGGTGTCTACAGAGACAACCCAATGCTTCCCCAGGTGAGGAGGTAAGAGCAGGGGAAGGACAGAGAGCTGGAGACTTCCGTGTGTCTCCTCTTTGGCTACAGAGAGCCTCACTGTGCAGCTGAGACTGGAAATTTAGCCCTTAGGTAGGTAAAATGAAGTCAGATGAATCTAGTCCTCTGACATTCTTCATAGGTTATCTGGGGACTGCTTGAACATCAAGTAGTATGTGCTCACATGAGCAATGTTTTGTGTTAGTCATTTCTTCATTTCTGCTTCATGGATGTTCCTCTCTTGCTAACCTGCCATAAAGTAGTTTGTTTTTCTGGTGTAAAGCTGAAATTTTGCATTTTCCATTTCCAAAGACCATTTTCAGTTCATAGGCTACTTTTCCCCCACCCAGTTCAGATTGAATTGAAGTACCCAGCTCTTCTGTATTATCATGACACCTCCTCCCAGCTACTTGGGTACCTACATATCCACCTCCAGCGTTACTTAGACAACTGTAATGACACTTAAGTTTGCATACTAATGTTGTACTAAATGGAGGTGATTTCCTGAACTGGGACAGAGAAAAAGAGGAGGGTGTTATGGGTGCACTGAGCAGGTAATAATGGGGAGAACGGTGCAGAGCAGGAGTTGGGCTACCAGACTGCAGCAATTGCGTGGGTACGTTATCCTTCTTTCCCCCTACACTGCTTAAATCAGCCCTTTTCAGACTCCTCTGGGAGTCTGAAGGTGTATTTGTGCCAGAGGAGAGAAGCTGTCTTCGCTTGCCTGGGTGCAGTTGATTTGTAACTGCTATAAGCATTTTAAAAGTGCACATCTTTCTTTTCTTTTTTTTATTTCCCAAGCACTCTACTGTGAAAGTACGGTACAGGACAAGGAAAACAGAGGTCCTCACATATGCCTCCTATAGAAATAAAATCAGCTAAACAGTACTTCATTTGTGAGGAATAAATAGCAGCCTGTGTCCTCTATTTGCTATTTCTGTAAACGAAATTTGTCTTGAACAGGTACAAGATACTGTGATTTGAACAAGTGGATTAAACGGCAAAGCAAAGTCACTTCATTTTAAACTGCAGGGACTTCGGCTCCTGTGGCCACATTGGCCACTGCAGTGGTGGCACCTCAGCAGAAGATGTAACCAGAGTCCAAGGCGTCCAGCTTTAGACAACCAAACTGCAGTTTATGTTGTGTCTGGAGGTCAGGCAATCAAGCCAGAGGCTAAACACTGGTATCACCAGTGACTTCCACTGCAGGCTGAACTGAGCTGTCATCTACTGACAACAGTCAGGCTTGTGGAGAGATTGAAGGTAGGTACCACACTGCAAGAGCCTAATCCAGGCAGCTACAGCAAGCAGACCTGTATCCACATGAAGAGTTTAAGAGCTCCAAAACCAGCAGAAATGAAAGACATTTTCCCAGATTGATGTCTGTTTGCAGAGGAGTGGCAAGGGATCCAGTACATGTGTGTAATTCTGGTTTTAAGAGTCCATCACATATTTTGAATTTGCTGCTGTTACAGTCCCTCAGCTTTGCATGTGAGCAGATGGTTCCTAGTGTGAGGGCTGCAAAGATGATGATGGAACTAGAATATCTCTCTTAATCTCTCTTAGGAGGAAAGGCTGAGGGACTTGGGTCTTTTTAGTCTGAGAAGAGAATACTGTGGTGGGACCTCATCAACACCCATAAATACTTCAAGGATGGGTGTCAGGAGGATGGGGCCAGTCTTTTTTCAGTGGTGCCCAGGGACAGGACAAGAGGGAACAAGCATAAACTTAAACATAGGAAATTCCATCTAAACATGAGAGGGAAGTCCTTTGAGGGTGGAACAGGCTGCCCAGAGAGGTGGTGAAGTCTCTGTCTCTGGAGACATTCCAAACCCACCTGGACACTTTCCTGTGCAACCTGTTCTTGCTGACCCTGCTCTGGCAGGGGTTTGGACTAGATGATCTCCACAGGTCCCTTCCTACCCCATATCTTTCTTTCTGTGAGGGTTATAGGCCAATGCCTTGCTAATATATGAATTCAGACCCTGGCCAGGAGTTTGGGGCGTTCCTGTGAAGTTTGTTGTTCTTATTCAGGCTTGTCAGGTGTTTGATCCACCAAACTGTGTTGTGGAGCAGAGTTGAGACACTCAAGGGATGCGGTTCCCAGGTCAGCACAGTGGGAAATACCACCCTCTGAGGTTTGCCAGATCAGGCAGGGCTTGTCAGCTACTGCTTTTCACTATGGCAGCATGGACAAAAATAGAAATGACAGTCATGTGGATAACAACCCTGGAGGTGTTCGTGGCCAGGTTGGACGGGGCTTTGAGCAACCTGGTCTGGTGGGAGGTGTTCCTGCCTAGGGCAGGAGGGTTGGAACTGGATGATCTTTAAGGTCCCTTCCAACCCAAACCATTCTATGATTCTGTGACCTTTTGTTGAGTGGCCTGGGATTTCCCTCACCATCCCCAAGGTTCAGGAAATTCTTTGGTTATGGTAATGTAATTATTCTGATATTTATTTTATTTGGCATAGACATACTACTAACATAAATATCTCAAATTTCTTCACTAGTTACGAGACCATTTTGTGACTGGTAAGCAAATATAATGGAAAAATTACAGTTTGCTACAAACTTCAGTTAGAACTCGGAGAGAATGAGGATCTAGATGGAACTGCAAGCTGTGCGAAGACCCTGGAGGCAGGACTGGTGCATACAGCCAAACTCAAATGCAAACAGTTTTATCTTTCAGACTGGGAAATAGAGCACTGCATTGTGTTTGCCCAAGCACCACTTAATACATCAACTGAAGAAAAAAAACAGAATACTATGGAAATAATTCTTATTTACGCATTATGAAAACCATTAGAAGAGCAGTAAGGGTATAGCTTCAGGGTCAAGACAACTTAGTTTGGCAGACTCTGATTCAGAGCTTGAGTGGAGGCAAGTCTCAGCAGATAATCAGTAAAGGGAGGTGGTTTAAAAGACCTTCATTGAACATGAAGAGTACAGTAAAGAGAAATACCAGAAGAGGAAAAGCCCCAACAAATAAGACAAATCTGCACGTCTGTGGGTATGTCAACCAGGAAAAACGTTGTTGGTCTTTTAGGTATAGTACATAGCATTTTGCTAGAGTAGAAGGGTTGTGAGATTGAAAAGACAAGACAGGACAGAACAGAATGGATTTTCCTTGCTTGTCCCAGCCTGTTGACGTCAACTCAGATTCAGGCACAGCCCACAAGCTCTTGTTAAAGGTTCATTCCTAGTGAAAGATATGGGATGGTCTTTTCCAGCAGTAGTTCCTTCCTTGAAGAGCGAGATGCTTTGTCAGAGCACAACTGTTTTCGTTTCTCTTGGCCTCGATAGACCCTGATGGTGCCATCTGTGAGTCAGAAAGCTCACAAAGATACAGTTTAATGTACATGCTGTTTAGTGTATGTAATACTGTAATGCATTACACTTCTTTAAAAAAAAGTTCCCACACTTTCTGTAGTCTCCATGGGTGTGATTAAGATAATTAAATAGCTTGACTGGGAGTTTGTATGTCTATGCTACCATGTCTTGCAACACCCTGAAAAAAGTCTCCATCTTCTGCAGAGCACAGCCCGCCTCCTCAACCCACAGCAGAGAGCTGTCTGAACGAGATGATTGCCCGAGGGTAGGAGAGGGGCCGTGCCAAGGATGGAGAAGCTGGCCAAAGGAGGGAGAAGCCGGCTTGAGAGCTCTTGCACAGTGCTCTGGGGCTGGCGGCGGTCCCACAGCAGTAGACAGCATTGGGAATGAAAGCTGGAGCGTAGGATCCTGAGAACGTAGCCCGTGAATCCCACCCAGGGGACCCAGAGCAGACCCTCTGCAGCCAAACCCAACAGACCCTGGGACTGCAGACTGTCTTGACAACAGATAGATATTCATGTTTGCCCTCAGTCTGAAGTCTGGTCACAGTCCTCGTCAAATCCCCAAAAATGCTGCCTTCTGCCAGCAAGCATTACTCCTGTTTTATCTGGATCGAACCAAGGGTATCAGACTTTCCTCCAGACACTGGGGGCCACTCTGGAGTTACACTGGAATTACACCAACGTTACTGAGATCAGAGTCTGGCAGTGGGTGAACAAACCCAGAAATAGCTGCATATCATGAAAAGGAGATAAAGGAATTTGTCATGAACTGTGATGTGACAGGAAAAATAAGAAGGTTCGTGAGAGTAGACAGACTTAAAATACATTTTGCCTTTTATTTAAAGACTTTCATGACTGGTATAATTTAATGCATAAAATATGTACTTATTTGTGTTCGTTATTTGAGCTGTTATACATAATGAAAAAGGGGAGCCCAAGCTTTCCTAGATTAAAAACCTGTATAAACCCAAGGGTACACAATAGATATGTTTTTTGATAGAACGTTGAAACTCTGATGTCGTTTTTTCTACTTTTCCCAAAGGTCTACAGGGAACCTTTGGGAAGGTTGGCATGGTTGGGAAGGTGGCATGGTCCAGCTGACAAAAAATGCAAGTATCAGAGTAGAACCCATGGATTGAGTAGCTCAGAGCCTGTACCTTGATTACCTCAAGCCAGGACAAGTGATAAACCATTTATATTTCTGCAAGGTAAATGCAAATGAATCTGCACATTGGCAAGGATTTTTTGGTTTAGCCCTAGGCCTTTTAGAATATGAAACCTTCCCCCAAGTGGAAACTAGAAAAGAAGGTAAAAATAAGGCTTAAATTTATTTTAAGAAAGCAAACTTGCACACAGAAGGATAACAGAGCTCCCAAATGCAGAGAGACGGTTTTTGAGATGAATCCAAAAATAAGAGCAGATTAGATTGTATTACTCCGCCAAAGGAACAAGTTCATTTGGTGTTGGACAAAGGACTCGATTCATTAGAAATTACTTAGGTGGATACTGATATTTTTGATATTTCATCCTTTACACTGGAGTCATGATAGTGATTTTCTACCTGATTTAAAAATGAAAAAGGCGCTTTTGTGGCTGCATGGAAGATATATGAGAAGGCTAAATTAAAACATAAAGCCAATAGCCTTTTTCATTGCATTAGACTGCTCCAGCCAGATACCCAGAGGATGTTCAGTGACAGAGCTTGGGTGGAAATGGGTCTGGGCCAGAAATGTTTTTTTCCTCTGTGCTTTTGTGTTTGCAAATCACTGTCCTTTCATTCATGAACAAAAGCAAGAGGATTGTGAGAATGAGAGTTATCCTCATGATAGAGTAGATCAGCATGGATAAGCTGGGAAGCTGTAGGAGGCAGTCTGAAGTGTATCCTGACTGTACCACCTCTGCAGGCTTCATCTCCATTCGCTCTTGGACCACTAAACTGGCTCTGCCAGTAAAGCTGTCTGCCAGGGAGAGTTTGCCTGTGGCGCACAGCTGGGAGTGGAGCAGAGCAGAGATCTGGGAGCACCAGATGTTGTTCTAGGGACACTGCCGTTGGTCAAAGTCATTCCTAGGGGCTGTAAAACTCTATATAAATGCCCACCTCAGATATCTCCAGTTTTTTTCTGATGGCCAGTAATCACACCAGATGTGCCAAACCATGGCTTCCCTCCCCTTTCTCATAAATGGTAAAAATGGGAAGGAATATCAGGTGTTTTTCCTACGTTTGGGCACTGTCCTGTTTAATGTCCTTATGAATGACCTGGAGGAGAATGCCACTTGATTAATCATATGATTCACAGAGGTAGATTTTTTTTATGCTGGTTTTTCAAAATCACTGCGTACCAACCACCCCTCTGCCTTGGTCTTTGAGTTTCTCGGGACAGAAAATAGTTTTGCAGCCAGATCCCTAACAGGAATGAGCCACCATGAGTCCCAGTTGTAGGTATTCAAAGCTAGCACTCAGCTGTGACCTTACTTTGGACACAGAGGTTTCAAAGGTCTGAGGTTTCACCATGCTCTTTAGATGTTGGAATTTACTGAGGATATGAAGTCTAAGGATATATATAAAATAGACACAAGAGTCTTTGCCAAGCTACAGGTGTTCAGTTCCCCATGCTGAAAGATATTCTCAGAACATAACTACAGATAAAGGATTTTTCATAAAAAGCAGGAGGCAGAAGTGGTGCCATTGATTTTTTTGTTGCCCTGAGAAGCTGTGGCTGCCCCATCCCTGGAGGGGTTCAAGACCAGGCTGGATGGGGCATTGAGCAACCTGGTCTGGTGGGAGGTGCCCCTGCCCAGGGCAGGGATTTAGGACTCGATGATATTTAAGGTCCCTTCCAACTCTAACCGTTCTGTAATTCTGTGGTCTTTAAGGTCCCTTCCCACCCACACTTTTCCATGTTTCTATGATTTCATGATGCTATCATTTTGCCATATGCCCTTCCCAGGAGTATAAGTCAGATTTGAGCATCTAAACAACCATAACAAAAATAATGGGAAATAAGATTTCAGTGGAGGTAATAATAATTAAAGCAAACTACAGAATTTGTTGCTGTGTCTTCTGTTCACCCCTGTAAATCCTGAGAACCAGCACTACTACTTTTGTACAGAAGTGCAACCACATCAAGACATATTTCTGCATTCTTCTCTCCTCCGAGAACCATTTCTTCTTTGTTTCTATTTCATGCTAACTTATTGATGTGAAGCTAATCTCTTGCAGAGGCGTTCCTTCAGCATGGCTTTTTTCTAGTGCTAGCCCTTTAAATTTGGTGGTAACACCTGGAGGCACCCTCAAAGCGGCTAATTATAGTTTTCTCCCTTCACCTCTTACAGTTGCCTGCTCTGATTGCTCTTGCCGTCCTCTCCATCTGCTTCCTGGCTCTCTGTGGAGGAAGCTCATTCTTGTAAGTCTTCCTGCAATATCATCTCCTATGTGTGCTTTTGTCTGTAATGCTGTGTCCATTTAGAGAGCTTAATACTTATATAACTGTGCATGCAAAAGCATGGATACTAATAGCCTTTACTCAGCCCGTGGGGCTGCAAGGTAGATATTAACTACTGAGTTACTACACGTAATTCACCTGTAGGCAAAGAAGTATAAATAGTCTATGAAATGTGAAGACATGAGTTATTTAAAGAGTTGTTAGGATAGTTTTGTGTAGGCACAGAGGGAAGCTCTAATCTTGCCTTAGGTCACTGGGGGACAGTGGTTCAAGGTGAATGTAGACAGCAAACAGAGTCTGTAAGATTTTGTAGCGCGTTGCTCTTCCATGCTGTGGGAAGATATAACCTGTAGCTGCAGTGAAACAATGTGAAGAGGGCAGTGAAAGGTAAGAAATAATTATATTATAAACCCCCCCAAAACTAAGCAATTTTTTATATAATCAAAATTCTCAAAAAGCTTTAAAACTGTGAAATTCAATCAAAGTGAATGTTTCAAAAAAAATAAAAAGAAAACAATAAAAAACCTTTTCCAAATGTATTGAACAGAGCACCAATTGGAAAACTACCAATATGGTGATAAAAACCCCAAACCGACCCTCTGATGGGTAAAAGCTAAGAAATGAGAAAAAAATCTGTCATATTTTCCAGTCAGTGTTCTTCAATTTCTCTAATGAGGAATACATATTTGCTAATCCAGATTGTCTATGAAGTCATGCGGGTACCTTTTGGTTGCTTGAATAAATGCCTGATGAGACTTTGGCAGCAGGACCTGGGGCTGAATGAGTATCCCTGCTCAGTGACGCTAGGAGGCTTTTAGGTAGTTTGGTCATTAAAATGGAATATCCGCCTGGTAAAAGACCTGTAATAACACAACTGAAACTTCAAGTTCTAATATGCTGAGTGGAGCTAATTATAGAATCACATAATCATAGAATGGTCCAGGCCAGAAGGGACCTCTAGGGTCATCTAGTCTGACCTCCGGGCAGTCAGCAGGGGCACCCCCAAATAGATCAGGTTGCCCAGGGCCTCCTAGAGCCTCCCCTTGAATATCGCTCGGGAAGGGGCCTCAACCACCCCCTGGGCAACCTGTTCCAGTGGTCCACCACCCTCAGAGTAAAGAACCTATTCCTAATATCCAATCTAAAGCTGCTCTTCTCCAGCTTGAAGCCATTGCCCCTTGTCCTGTCACTGCAGGCCTTTGTAAGCAGACCCTCCCCAGCCTTCCTGTATCCCCCTTGAGGGACTGGGAGGCTGCTATGAGGTCTCCCTGGAGCCTCCTCTTCTCCAGGCTGAACAACCCCAGCTCCCTCAGCCTGTCCTTGTAGCAAAGGTGCTCCAACCCCCTGATTGTTTTTGTTGCTCTCCTCTGGACCCACTCCATGATTTCCATGTCCTTCCTATACTGAGGGCTCCAGACCTGCACACACTACTCTGGGTTAGGTCTCAGCAGAGCAGAGTCAAGTGACAGAATAACCTCTCTGGATCTGCTAGTAATGCAGCTTCTTGGTTCCTTTAGGATTAGTCTTTCATGCTGCAGAGATCAATCACCACTTCACAGGATCAAGCCCTAAGTGGCCCTGTGGTAGGGAAAAAAATGTAACTGAAAGTGTCAGTTATCACTCTTTGATGAAAAGTAAATACCATCCCACTGAGCGCAGCTACAGCTTTGGAGTCAGCAGCAGAAGGAAAGGATGAATTACCTTTCTAGCCCTCTCGGTGCATAGAGCATCCTAGAAAGTCCTGGGGATCAATTTAGAGCAGAAGCTGTGCTAAGAGGCACTTGTGTTTTGTCCTTCTGAGCCCTACCCGTGACACCAAAAACCAAACGGTGCCATTAATTTTTAGGTCTGGAAAATACTATTCTGGCTGTTTGTGCGATCTGCAAGGATGTTTTGTGCACAAGTAGATGAAGGAGATGGACTGAAGTATTCAGAAACAAAGAAATAGATTGCATTAAGCAAATTGTGCCCAAAATTTTTGTGCTCTATCCATTAATTGCTAAGTAATAATAATAACTGTGGCAAGATTGTATTACTTTTCCCAGTTTCCAGTGGCAGAACTCAATTTATCTCCCTCCCCCCCCCCAATTCTCAGTGTTAACTTCTGCAATTCAAATTCTTAGGTACTGTACTGAAAAATGAATTCTTGGGTCTGATGGATCTATGTTTCCTCGTGTGACAAATGTAGTCAAGAGCAGTTTTATTGTATGTGCCAACCGAAAGATGAAAGATGCCTAAATGAAAACTTTGTCCTCTTATCTTCACAGTCTATTGGGGTGAAGAGCACTTGGTGAGTCTGGTTAGGTTCCTGTCTATTAGATCAATGGCTTTGGTTGTCGCATCCCCCCCACACCTTTTTTATTTTTAATTTTTATTCTGTTCATTTTATGTTGTCCTGTTTCCCTTGAATGAGGCTGCTGCTTTGGGACACGGGGTTTCCATCTCCCGTAGGACAAGAGATGCTGCTTCAAGTGGCTTTGGCAGTTCAGAGGTGCTGGGGAGATAAAGATCAGCAAGCTTGTTAGCTTTCTGTGTAGATTCCTAAGAGAGTTTAGTAAAAATATTAGATATATTCTGTAGTGTGTGGTGTACGTTCCCGTCTCTCACCAGATCGGTGTGTGTGAGCCGGCGAGAAGGCTGGGGAGTTCTCTTTCGCTTTGTGCACGGAGATACTGGTTTATGTGTAATATTTTTCCTTCTCTTGATACTTACACCTCTGGGAAGAGCCTTTCTCACATCTCTGCTCAACTTATTCCTTAAGAAATAGCAAGGAATTATCTGTTGCTGTTCGAAATGAAAGGTGGGGGAGAAAAGACAAGACATCCAGAGGTGTGAGTACGGATTTAGCTCAATACAATTGACTTCCCTTTCCCTACCTGCTGTATTGAATCCTCAGGGGAGCTAAGGGAGGGGAAGGTCTATCTTAAATTATTATTAGATGTAGAAGCTGGTCCCACATGATACTGAGATCCTCTGGTGCTCCTACCCTTGATTTCTGTAATGCTTCAGTCAAAATGATGACGTTATTTGGAAATGAGTGATTGCTATACACTTCGCTGGCTAAAAGGCAGCAAACCAAGTGTGGATAGAGGCTACAGTAGTTTTCATATGTGCCAGTGAGCTTCATTCCTGAGTATGACGTGTCTATTATTCCAGACCTGAGACACTTCTTACAGCAAAAACTATGGTTATATAAGCAATACTATTTAAATCAAGATTACTTTTGCTTTTTTTTTAATTTTATTTT
>VZTM01038548.1:176876-217710 GCA_013400555.1 Jacana jacana | reverse complement strand
GGGGGGGGGCGGGGAGGGGAGGGGGGGGGGGAAGCTTCTAGGAACTCAATTGCCAAGTTGGTGATTATTCTATTTCTCCTTGAAAAGGATGCCAAATTCTTCTATCGTACAGCCTTTTTGTACTGTTTTTTCCACACCGTTGCTCGCAGCTTGTATATGTTCTGGCAGGGACCCAAGTGACTTCAGTAAGAGCAGGCCCAAGAGGGAGAGGGTGGAGTGAAAGGTTACGAGTTCAACAAGAAGCAATTCAAACCAAATTGAATCATAGCATCCTAAAATAGTTACTTAACGTAACCATGTTGTCTTAAATGAACTGCCCCCAGTGATAATCCATTGATTCCCAGGCTGACTTCTTATTCTCTGCCTTCATGGGACCTTTGAAGTCTTAAAATCTGATACATAAAGCACGTGAGAAGTTTCAGATGAATAGTGTCATTGAGAGTGTTTGGTGAAAAATGAGGGGAAGGACTATGTTCAAGCCTTCGAAAGAGGACCCTGTGGTAGATGCTGGAATAGAGAACCAAACATGTTTTTCCCCCTTGAGTACTACCAGCACCATTCCCCTGTCTAACATCTATCCATCACAGAGGCCAGTTTGTTGTCTGGCTGCATCCTTCACAAAAGGTGAGGTTTGGATGGGATTCTTGCATTTACTGTCTGCTGCTTCCTCCATCCTCGGAGGTTGAGTCAACCACTGGTGGGTTGAGTCCCTTTGCAAAAATAGCATAAAATGTCTGTTAAAAGAGAAATTAAAAACCTGCCACACAAGAAAAATAGGAGGAAAATTTGGACTTATAATACACATATCTGCATTTGTGCAGCATTAAGCATTATGTCTGTTGCTGCAAATACGTAAATGAGCCTCTCTTTTTCTTTTTAAAAATAAGAGATACGACATCTCTATCTTACCTTGTAAAAATGTAAGGAACTCTGTTTGGGAAGACAGTATTTGCAATGAGGGGGCTGGCCCTGCCAAGCTCTCGTGTTCGTTGTGGGTCACTGGGTCCTACCATAGCTGCACCTTTTGCCGTGGGCTGTGTCTGCTCCTCGCTGGAGCTAAGCTCATTCCCTCTGGGGCTAATTGCTTCATGTGTCTTTTGTTCATTTATGTGGTGACTTTTCTTTTTCCATGGAAGCTGCAGGGAAAATTTGAAAGGATGTCTCAGTGTGTTTTGTAATGCTTTCTTGTTTTGATGACTGGATTCATATTCAGATGACACGTAATAGGAACTTAAGTTTGGCCTACTGATACCTACACGAGACCCTGACATCTTTACAACTGTCAATAAAGTCAAGTACTGGCATGTGTTTAGCAGGAGATCTGAGCTGCTCATTGCTCTCTTGAACTTTGAGGCTTGGGCAGGCAAGCTGAATGTGCCTCATGAGCCCACAGCGGCATTCCTGCAGAGGCTTCTGGTTGTCACTCATGGCTCTCATGCATTGACTGCTGAAAGGAAAGCTGATTTTATTATTTCTTTTTATTTCATTTTCTGACACCTCATGCGGTTTGGCCAGCTGAAAGTATAAAGTCAATATCATGCTTATTCCTGAAAGCAATAGAGCAAGTGAAGGGTGGACAGACTTTGGGGTCAGATTGATCTCACGGAGGAGAAGCTCAAGATGAGTTGGCAGTGTGTGCTGACAGCCCAACCACATCCTGGGCTGCATCAAAAGCAGCGTGACCAGCAGATCGTGGGAAGTGATTCTACCCCTCTGCTCTGCTCTTGTGAGCCCCGGCCTGGAGCACTGTGTCCAGCTCTGGAGTCCTTAACATAGAAGGGACATGGACCGGTTGGAACAGGTCCAGTGGAGGGCCACAAAAATGCTCAGAGGGATGGAGCACCTCTCCTATGAGGACAGGCTGAGAGAGATGGGGTTGTTCAGCCTGGAGAAGAGAAGGATCCAGGGAGACCTTAGAGCAGACTTCCAGTATCTGAAGGGCCTACAGGAGGGCTGGAGAGGGACTCTTTGTCAGGGAGTGTAGTGACAGGACAAGGGGTAACTGCTGTAAACTGGAAGAGGGGAGATTTAGATGAGATATCGGAGAGAAATTCTTTCCTGTGCGGGTGGTGAGAGCCTGGCCCAGGTTGCCCAGAGAAGGTGTGGCTGCCCTGTCCCTGGAGGGGTTCAAGGCCAGGCTGGATGAGGCATTGAGCAACCTGGTCTGGTGGGAGGTGTCCCTGCCCAGGGCAGGGGGGTTGGAACTCAATGATCTTTAAGGTCCCTTCCAACTCTGACCATTCTACAATCTTATGATTTTGGGAGTCTATAAGTTTATATAATCTGTATGGCTTCTGGTGCTGTGACACTGTGGCCTGTCAAGCATTGTCAGAGTGACTGCAGTTCTAATGTCCATGGTCAACAACAGGGAAGGAGGTGATGGTTGTGGTCACATCCCATTGATATAGACCAGGACAGGCTCTAGCAGAGGGTAGAGAGGTCCCACAAATCTTTCAGGTTTGATTGATTGAATCAACAGGATTGATTACAGCTGGGGTGGTGGGAGGAGGAGAGAGAAGAATAAGAGGGTTGATGAGCCTCATGTGAGTTTCTTTCAGGTCAGCAGATGTGAAACATGTGCTGCTAAGCTGTGAAAGGTCTGGTATTGCCACTGAGTCAGAGGCAAGCAGAGGGGGAGAGTGAAAAATTAATTACAAATTGGAGAGAAACCGTGACCCTGTCCAATTTGGTTTGCTAGAGGCTGAGACTAGGAGTTCTGCTCTACTAAGTCCCATCCTTCCCAGCCTCCCCTGAAGTGTTCTGCGAGAGCCAAACTTTGGTGCCAGAGGTAAGAAATCTTCCTTTGATGGTGCCAGGAGTGAGCAGATGTTGGTGCCTGCTGCTTCTGTGGTCTGAGGCTGGAGCTTCTCATGGAAATGTTCACTCTAATGCTTATCGTGGTCAAAAGACAATGTTTGTTCAATTCAGATGATGCTGGGACTGCTGCTAAGAAGAAATTAAGCTTGGAAATCCATGAAAGTACCCTGTGGTCAGTCATCTTTTTCTTGTTTTTGTTTTTAATCCTTTCTAGAGTTTATTCTAGTCTCTTTGCATTTTTGCACACATGAATCAAAATAACATTTAGAGAGTGTTTTCTTATGAAACGTGTAGGCTGGTGTCTCAAGCTGCACCATCAGCCAGAGTTCTGCTTGCAGCTCGTGGTACAAAGAGGGTCTTTGAGTTGAGGGGATACCATTTCTTACGCTCTTGTAACTGGCTTTTCATCAAAATGTAATTAACAGCCTGCTATTAGCAAGTCCGTAAAGCTGCTTTCACTTCGAAGCGAAAAGAAGACACACACAATGGGACAGTCAACCTTTCCCATCACAGAACTTCAGACCTTATTAAAACCTTAGGCAAATTCTCATGGACTTAGTTTGAAGTGCTATAGGGCCTGATAGATGGGGATCTCTCTTACTAATTTACTTATTATTACTGAACTGGGTTTAAAATTTTAAGCATTATATACGAAACAGGTGGTGATAATCAAGAGAAATTTGTACAAAGACCACAGATCTTAGTTTAGAGTTACTCTTCCAATAGGGATATCAAAACATAAGCCTTAATTGGAAATTACAGAGGAAAATAAACATACAGACAACTTTTTTTTAATTCTCAAAAAAAAAAAAAGTATTTAATAAAAAAAAAACCCACGTGCCAAAAAAAGGGTCTTGATATGGCATCTGAAGTCTCTGTTTTTCAGGACCTGGATTTGTCTATTACTTCATTTTTATTACCAATCCCAGCTCCTTAGAATCTGGACATACAGTTACTTCTTGTTTCCTTGACTTACCCCACTATTTGCCAGAGTAATTTTTTGTCAAGAAACCTGTTATCAGATGACTTACATTATACAATTTAGTTATTGATCTGATTAATATGCTAGAATTATCATCGCTGATGCTAAATCCAAACAGATTATTTTTTATATTTTTTATATTTTTTTTTTATTACTTTTTCTTTTAGAGTTTCCAGTGCAATTGGTTCTGTTGTTTTGGCTCTTGGTGAGGAAAAAGAAATGAATCTTTTATTCTCAAGTAAGCCTTTAGGGAATCCCATAGTATATATGGTAAGATTTTAGGGGATTTGTTTTTATCCATGGGTTTCTTGATCTCTTCACTTATAACTCACCAGATTTGAAGTCTTAAATCCTTGGAAAGGAGTTTTGCCAGAAAATGTCAATATTAATAAAGAGTGAAATGGGCATAGGAACAAATTTTTGAATTGTGCCAATACCAGCAGCTATTATCTGTGCTGCCAGGAGTGAGGAAATTAAGAATGTATCAGTCCTGGAGAATTACTCTTAAAATTATGAGAAAAATACATAGTTACTCTCTTACAGATTCTAGTGATGCCAAAAATCTGATTGGGTGAAACCAATACTTTTAGATTTTCATACCTAGTATTGGGCTTGATTCTTTTTTTCATAGGTTGTGTTCTGTGGCTTCACACTCTAAACAAAAGTATTTCCACTTCTCCATAGGGTTATATATTGCCTTCTTAAGGATGGGATGTAACAGTAATTGCTACCATTTGATGATGCTCTTCTGAACTGTCATTCTGGCTGTACATCTACAGCCTCATTGTGGTAGATGCTAGCATTAACTGGAGTTTAGAACATTTTTGTTAGTCAAAGCTTGCATCTAGGGTGATATTTGTTCCTCTTCAAACAGCAAAACTTTCCTCTTCAAGTCCAGTTTGATCCAGCAGCAGAGAAAAAAACATCTATTTTCAGAGGCTGCAATGTCTACGACCTTAACAATGTTGGCTAAACAAAAAAGAAACCCTCACCTTGGAGTAAAACCCACAGTGGCTGTGCTCAGCAGAGGTCTTTAGAGAAGGTTCAGGCCACCTCCTTGAGGTGCTGGAGGCAGATGTATGGGGAAGGAAGCAATTGGTTTTGGAGGGACCACTCCATATTGATGTAAAACTGCAATGCTCACTAACTCCGGTGACATTACTTCAAAGCCCTGCATTCACAAAGGTGTCACAGAGGATTAGATACCAGAAATAAATTCTTTCTTGTGAGGGCGGTGAGATACTGTTATAAGTTGCCCAGGGACCGTTGTGGATGCTCCATCCCTGGAAGTGTTTAAAGCCTGGTTGGATGGGGCTTTGAGCAACCTGGTCTTGGCAGGAGGTGTCCATGCCCATGGCAGGGGGTAGGAACTGGATGATCTTTAAGGTCCCTTCCAACTCTAACTATTCTATGAATTTATATAATTATTTATTTGTCTGTTTGTTTACTCCAGGATATTTGGTACTTGGTGGGGGTGGTGTGTTTTGTTAAGTTTTGTTTCAAGAAAATACTTGTTTGTGGGTTTTTTCCACTCAAAAGCAGGGCAATCATCCATGTTCTCTGTGGCAAAGGTTTTGTTCAAGGAATTTGAAGGCTCTTCTGGCGTCCCCTGAGCTGGAAGGTGCTGGTAGTGGGAGCTGTTGTTTATTCCTTAGGAAGTCAGTGCTTTTCTCCTTGTTTGTTTTTCTTTGCTGAGACAATAGAAAGTCTGCGTGAGAGCTCTAGGCCAGCAAATCACTGCACACAAAAATCCATGAGCCAGGTCAAAGAAGCTGACTGGTGTCTTTCCTGGAATTTGCACTGGTTTGTCAGCAGCCTGCGTGGGTCCCTCGGTTTCTGACTGAGCTGTAGCAGCGTGTAGACACGGAGCATGAAAGCAGAAGCCCAGGGATGTGATTCAAGCACTGACTGGACGGGTAAGAAAAACTAAATTAATTGCTGAGTGTACTGCATGTACGGTTCTGCTGATCCAGGATACAATGTGCTTTTTTGGTATTTGTGCTCCCCACATAAACCCTAGCACAGGCACCAAAACTGTACAGACAGGTTAAAACTAGCATCAGAGAATATACAGCAAGAGCGCTTGGGGTTTGCATTTATTTATTTATTTACTTACTTATTTAAAAGGGTTCTTGTTGGTGTGATTAGAAAAATACACATTCCTAAAGCCACTCCGGTTGCTCCGACTTGCTGCTCTCTCCTGTCATTGTTTCCAGGAGCTTCAACCAAGGTGTGTTGTGCTCCTAAAAAAGACATGCATCATTCATAGAATCACAGAATCTCAGGGATTGGAAGGGACCTTGAAAGATCACCCAGTCCAATCCTCCTGCCGGAGCAGGAACACCCAGAGCAGGTCACACAGAAACACCTCCAGGTGGGTTTGGAATGTCTCCAGAGAAGGAGACTCCACACCCTCCCTGGGCAGCCCCTGCCAGTGTTCAGTCACTCTCACTGTAAAGATTTTCCTCATATTTAAGTGGAACCTCCCCTGTTCCAGCTTGCACCCATTGCTCCTTGTCCTGTCATTGGGTGTCACTGAGAAGAGCCTGGCTCCATCCTCCTGACACTCACCCTTTACAGATTTATAAACATTCATGAGGTCACCTCTCACTCCAAGCTCAAGAGACCCAGCTCCCTCAGCCTTTCCTCCTCTGGGAGATGCTCCACTCCCTTCATCATCTTGGTAGCCATCATTGTCGTGGCTGTGCACATTCATTGAGGAGAAGGAGCAGATTTCTAGAAGCAGTAATGGAAAGTGTGGCTGAAGAATATTCCTTTGCTATAAACAAACCACCTGCCAAAGAGGAGTAACTCTTGTCATGGCAGGCCCCTTGCTCTGTAGCCTATTGGAAATACCGCAAAGCTGTGACGTCTTGGTGAACTTCCTCGAGAAAAGCTTTTGAGCACAGGTTAATTCGGTGCCTTTATCCTGATTCATGCCTGAATTACTTCGGGCAATGGAATTGTTTTGTATGTGGCTTGACAAATGTGGCTACTTTTTAGCCATTTCTGCGAGAGCCTGACGACGTGACCTGACATCTGTCAATGTCAGAGCGATACGCCAGTGCAGGAAGCTTAAAAATTGCCTACACGTCATACGTGTTTTGTTAGAGAAGAATTAACTTGCACGGAGAAGCAGAGTCACCAAACACAGAACTTTTTATAGTCTAGTTTTAGGGTTGGTTTTCTTTTTCTTTCTTTCTTTTTTCATTATTTTATATATGCTTTCAATTCAAGCTTTCTCATTTGGTTTTATTCTCCTCCCTTCTTCTCTCTCACAGTAGAATCATAGACTAGTTAGAGCTGGAAGGGACCTTAAAGATTGGGGTGTGAAGAAAGGAATTGCCTTATCCTTGAAGAGTTAATGGAGCTGGGCCTTATGTGCCAGCTTTCTCCTCTAGGGACGTGATGACCAGCCCCTTTTATTGTGGTTTGCTTTGCAGACACACTCAATGAACAGAGAGCTGATGGCAGCAGCAGGAGGAAGTGGGAACCGTGTGGTCGTGTGTGTGACCTCTGAGAAAAGGAGGTGTAACAGCCATAGAGCTGGTGCCCCGATGGCAGTAGTCACACGGTTTGATAGAGTGTAGTGATGGCATTTTGCCCCTGAACATTTAACCTAGGGATTTCTTTACTGTGACGTCTTGCCACCCGCTGCTCAGCACCTCACGGGGCTGTCGCCTGCTACATGTGACTGTTCTCCGTAACGCCAGGCCTTTTGAGTTATTGCTGTGCTTTTGAAGGCTGGATGACTGCATGCACGAGACTCCTTTCTGCACGTGTGTTTCTTTGCCTCTTAGTTTGGTAGTCACCTTGTTGCCAAGGGGATGCCTTAACATTATGCCGTGGTTGCCAGCACGTGTGATTCTTCGATTGATCCGTTGGGAAACTGCAAGCTCAAATTGCTATATCGTTTTGCACAGCTAACAATTGCAGACTAAACTGGTTTCCTGATAGATTGAGCCTGTCATTTTAGAGCAGTTGCCCCTTTGCCACATGGATTGAAAGTACTTGGAGAGATCCTTCTGGAAGTGATGCTATCCAGGGGGACCTGGACAGGCTTGAGAAGTGGGCAACTGTAAATCACATCAAGTTCAACCAAGCCAAGTGCAGGGTCCTGCACCTGGGATGTGGAAACCCCAGGCACAAATACAGGTTGGGCGGAGAATGGCTGGAGAGCAGCCCTGAGGAGAAGGACTTGGCAGTCAGTGCTGGGGGATGAGAAGCTCAACATGAGCCAGCAGTGTGCACTGGGAGCCCAGAAAGCCAACCCCATCCTGGGCTGCATCAAAACAAGAGTGGCCAGACACCCACCTGGAGTACTGTGTCCAGCTCTGGAGTCCTCAACTTAGAAAGGATATGGACCTGCTGGAACAAATCCAGCGGAGGGCCATGTAGATGATCAGAGGGCTGGAACATTCTCTCCTGTGAAGGCAGGCAGAGAGATCTGGGGTTGTTCATCCTGGAGATGAGGAGGCTCCAGGGAGACCTTAGAACAGCCTTCCAGTATCTGAAGGGAGCTACAGGAGAGCTGGGGAGGGACTCTGTCAAGGAGTGCAGTGACAGGACAAGGGGTAATGTTTTTAAACTGAAAAAGAAAAATTTTAGGCTAGACATTAGGAAGAACTCCTTTGCTGTGAGGGTGGTGAGACACTGGCCCAGGTTGTCCAGAGAAGCTGTGGCTGCCCCATCCCTGGAGGGATTCAAGGCCAGGCTGGATGGGGCTTGGAGCAACCTGGTCTGGCAGTGAGGTTGGAACTGGATGATCTTTCAGGTCCCTTCCAACTCTAACCATTCTCTGATTCTATGTTCCAAGTAAAAATTAACATTAATTGAGCCAAGAGAGTTTTCATTTCAGCACAGCAGGCGGAGTTATGAAAAGAGACATCCAGGGGCCCATTAGCCTTGACATACTTTGTCACAAGACAGTTATATTGCTCTGTGGTGAGCTGAGGGTGCGAGGGTTTGGTTGGGAGGGAGCAAGTGCTGCCAATGGATCTGAAGGAGTCTGCTTCTCACCGGTTGCACACGAGAGGGATTCTTGCTGGCAGATGCCCTCACAGAGATGTGGTGAATATGTGTGTCCTCCAGTCCCTGGGCTCTTCTGCTTCTCAGGGTGGTTAACCCCATGGTCTCCTGGCTGTGCGAAGTCTGAAGGGTGAGTTGTTGGCCGTCTGCAACAGTTCTCTAGCAGAGACCCTGAAGACAGACCATATTGGCAAAATTTAATGTCTTTTGGCTGGCAGATCATGAAATATATCATACAAGCTTATCTGAACCTTGAGGAGAAAGCATCTACCTCTTACACTGTGTATTTTCTATACGCGTGGACTCCATAGTAATAGCAACAGGCTCTTTTGCTGTTCTTCCAGTTTGTTTTCCTTGATAACAGCAATGCTATTCTGCGCTATGAGCTCCTGACAAAAAGTGGGAGAGTGGGAAAATTGTCCCTTCTCTCTGAAAAGTGCCTTCTATTTCACAGCTAACAATTAGAAGCTGCTGAAATCGAGGTTGTTAAATAGTCTGACAGTCAGCAAGAAGTGCAGAGGAGGCTGAATGGAAAAGAAGGCGAAGCAGACAGCAATGCAATAGCAAGGAGCCCTGTATTCTATATTGCCTGATGCCAAATACATCCTCTCCGCGAATATCTGTGATGTCTTGTCAGAGTTTGCCACCCAGAGTCACATAGAATCATTCAGGCTGGAAGAGACCCTTGGGATCATGGAGTCCAACCATCAGCCCTACTCTACAAGGTATCCCCTACACCAGATCCCTCAACACCCCATCTAATCTACTCTGAAACACAGTCAGGGATGGGGACTCCACCCCCTCCCTGGGCAGCCCATTCCAATGACTGACCACTCTTTCCCTGAATGAGATTTTCTATTTTGTTTTATTTAAATGTTTAGTAGTGGATCAAATTTGGTTTCCTGCCTCAAACAGCTTTTGTTGCTGAGGCGGTCCTTTGCTGCAAGTTTGGAAACTTAACTGGTTGAGTGGGTTTGGGTCACGATTTCAAATATTCAGGTTCTGGTTTTATTGGTATTGAAAATTTTACTGTGTATGCAGGGCTATTTTATGTGCTTTTCTATGTATAAATATTTTTTTATGGCTTGGGAACATAAAACTCCAGGAACTCAATGAACAGTTAAATTGCAATAGGCAATATTTCCCGGCATATTTTAGAGTACGAACTGTAGTTTGCTTTTATGAAATTCTAATGGGAAAGGATTTTCTTTGAGGTGTGTAGAGCATCAATTACACACACACAATAAATCTAGAACATCATCACTTTTGAAAATAATCATGCAGTAATTGCTAGCACACCCCATTTAACTTTCATGTCCCTGCAGCATCAATTGAAAATTGAACATTGCTGGCCAGTGTGGGAACTTTAAGATGTGCTTAAAACATATAATCTATAAGTGATTTTTAGAAAAGTATAAATTACCGTTTCCCAGAATTATCGTAGAATTTGTCTTGTATGCACTATGGAATTACCACACTGAGCAGAAAATGGCTCATTTGACCTTGGTTGGCTTCTGCTGTACTGGATCTGGGTACCAGACCAAGTGATGATGTGTCCGAGGTCTGTTGTTAAAGCACTTTGCTGTCACGTCACATGTGGACCTCCTGCTTGCAGGTCACAGCCCCAAGTCTGCCTTATCTCCAGGACCTTTTTATCTTTAAGTTTTTGATGAACCCTGGAATAATATTATAAAACAAGCTCTGCTTCCGTTTACCTGAGTTTATACACTGGGGGAGCCAGTATTGTCAGTCAAAACTTTTAGCATCAGTATTTAAAACTGGGCTCTTTGTTTTAAGCTCTGTTGAGGGCTTCTGGTTGATTTTTGCTGGCTTGTTCCTTACTGGGAAGTGGAGAAATGGCAGCGTGTGACAGACCTGTCAGTTTTGAGTCACTCATCCCCCTCCTTTGACTCTAGGGTGACAGGGAGTGCAGGGATAGTACTGAATGTGCTGGCTTTAGTATGATGTTTCTTCATTTCCTTGCTGATGTTGTAGCAGCCAAAGGAGCCTTCACGCAATAGGCTTTAAATCTACTTTAATGCCATTTTACAAAGGCCGTGGACTTTTTGATCTAGTTGTGTGCTGTGACAAAAGTGAAATTTTTGCAATACTTGGCAAAACCCTGACATGTTCATCCAGCCGCTCAGGCTATGCTGTGCAAAGAGAAGTGATTGAATTAATATGAGATTTTTTTTCTAAGTACGCACAGAACGCTGCACAGCACTGCTGGAGGGAGAACCTTTGTCCCTGGTGCACCCTTCCAGCTGGATGGCTAACCCCTTGCCCTGAGATGGAAGAATTTTAGAGATCATATAAAAGCTAATAACCTGAAGGTTTGACATTGATTTGTTAACTGTTCAAAACACCAGGCAGTTTCTGTATGGAGCTTTTTGCATCTCAGCACATGGTACCTGTGATGGTATTCTTGCTTGAACAATGTCGATATGAGTCAACACACAAACTTTGATCTCTCTTTCCTTGGAGACCTTTTTTTCTCCCGGCTTCTTTTTCTCTGCCTCGCTCTAGCTTTCCACTGAATCTTGACTTCCAAGGCATGGTAATAAAATACTATGTTCCAATAGATGTGAAAAAAATGCCAAGAGCATTATATGCTGCTCTTCTACCATATCTCTTCTATTTTGCTCTCAAACCACGATGGATCTGTTATGTGGAAAATAAAACTACTCTTCTCCTCAGCACTCTCTTCCCTATAATATTTCATTCTTTTTCCATGTAATTAATTTCAAAAGGATATAATCCCTTTAAAGCTTTATTTTGAATAATCTCAGGCTGCATTGTTATCTATTTCTAACTAGATTGTTTAAACTACCTTAGAAAATAATCCGCATATGCAAGTATTGCAGCGTGGAGCGTGTGTGATATTCTGATTCTTGTGGAAGAAGGAATATTAATTCCAATTAATGAAATATACCCAGGCTTTTATAGTGGTATCTTCAGAAGCCACCATTTGCTACTAAACATCATTTTCCAAATGTAATTTGGAAAATGATTTTCCTTTTGTAATTGTGGCCACTACAGATAATGTAACGATGATAAAACTTGTCTATTGAGCTGTTGTGTATGTTCAGTTCCATGTGACTAGGACACTGTACTCTTTATATCCTGTTACTGTCATGTGATCCGAGGTATTTAATTTGGTTCTGATTAGTCTTTCACTGGAGTATGTAAAGATGGAAAATATGCATGCTTATCTACTGTCGATTAAGCTCATACGTGAGTTAAAAGCATTGGTACGTGACAGCATAACTGTATTGATGTCGCTTTTGTTAGTAATACATATTGAAACTGTTGATAAAATGAGTTCAATGCTTAAGGGGTTAAAGTTGGTAGAAAAGTGTTTATTGGAACCTGACAGATGGAAGGAAAATATAATTTGTTTGGATTTGCTTTTCTTCCTTCAGTTTCAAAGCAATTTCCCCATCTACAATTGATTTTCAGTTGCAGCCAATTTCCAATTTATTAATCTCAAGAATTGGGCTATTGATGGATATTGAGAGGAGGCCTCCTCACTCTCTACAACTACCTGAAAGGACATAGTGAAGAGGTTGGTGTTGGTCTCTTCTCATGAGTAGTTAGTGATAGAAAGAGAGGGAGTGGCTTCAAGCTGCAGCAGGGTAGGGTTAGGCTGAACATTTGGAAACAATTCTTCACCGAAAGAGCGGTCAGAGCCTGGAATGGGCTGCCCAGGGAGGGGGTGGAGTTGCCATCTCTGACTGTGTTTCAGAATAGATTGGATGTGGTGTTGAGGGATCTGGTGTAGGGGAGAACTTTGTAGAGTAGGGCTGATGGTTAGACTTGATGATCCTGAGGGTCTCTTCCAACCTGAATGATTTTATGATTCTATGATATATGACATCTTCTGACTTTGGTGCCTTCGGAGGCCAGTTTTCTTTGGGGAACAGAATGATTTCTAAATTATCCAATTTCACTGAAATTTAACACTGCTAAGACCGTATTCTGCACACACCACTCGGGTGTCTTTCTTTGTTTCCTTCATATCTACAGAAGACCACTGTGTGTGGTTGTGTTTAGTCTCCAAACACACTCTACAGAGCGTTGGGTTGGTTGGAAAATGTGAACCTGGTGAGAGTCAAGAAGAGAGGTGAGAATCTAAGGAACCACGTAATCTATTTTACAAGGTTGATGCCAAATTTTATGTCCTGTACCTTATTCATAGCATAGCATTGCATACAGGGGAAGGGTTCCAGTATCTATGGGGAAATGAAACCACCTCAGTCACTCAAATGCCATTATTCTGAGTTGGTACTTATGAGAGAAGGCAGTGTCACTTCTAGGATGTTCTCTGCACCTTCATCCAGTTCTTGCTGATGCCTCTCCAGCTTCTTCTGGGATTTGTTGAGCTTTCAGAGGCAGGACAGAAAATGGGTCATTTGCAAACCTACTCAGAAATTCCTCTGTGAGAGCTGAATTAATTCTTTCTTTTCAGTGCCACCTCTGAAAAGTCAGAAGAGGGTCCAACCCAGTCCTTGCAATGTTAGAATAAAGGGGGAAACACCATGAAGACCAAACCAAGTAGCAGTCAGTAAGAAAATAAATGAAGAACAGTGTATGTATTTTTTTGGGAGGACCAACATATCAGGGCAGTTTTATTTTTTTATTAATGGCCTCTTGTTTGGTTGGGTTTTTTTTGGTAACTGTGCAAGTTATTGCAATAGATAATTAATTTAGGAGGGTTTGGAGCTTCGGTGCAGGCCAAGACGGCATATTTTAGCGCCCTACATCTGCACTGAAGCATGAGGGAGCAGAAGTCTGCTGAGGAAACAGACTAATTATCATGCCAGTGATTTCTATTTAATATATTTAGCTGGGTTTTACTAGGAAAAAAAAAAAATTCTACTAAGGAACACACCCCAGCATGAGTAATGTCTCAAAAGTAGGTCAGCCAAATTTACATTTCATGCTCTGGCCAGTGCAGAAAACAAGCATGATGCTCTCTTAATTGTGATGCAAACACATCATACTGGGACCTAAAGCCACTTCATGCTTCTTGGGGACTTACCTCAAATGGTGACTACTTTTTTTTTGAAATTTGTTCTTTTTATTTATATGAAAATACTCTTTTTCCTGGGACTTTACAAGAGAAATTCCAGTTCAGACCTCTTAAATAGAACACTTCAACAAATACTATGTACTACATATGGGATTAATAACTTACTCAGGACTGTTCAGGCCTTCAGTCACAGTGAGAGGCATTTCTATATCTTGCATGATGATTTTTCAGTCTCTGATTCCCATTTTGCTCGTACTCAGCTTTTATTTTGGTTGAGTTTTTCCTTCCAAACTGTAATATTTCTTTATTTATATTTTTTTTAGCATCCTGATGACTATATTTAAATGTCTTTGTCATCAAGGAATCCAGTAAAAGTGGTTTCCATTTATTCTTCCTTCTTGAAAAAACAAATCTGTCAGTGGTGTCTTGTCTTGTGTTTGTCACAGCATTAATCACACCCTCCTTTTAGGTTGTATTGAGCCCATTTGGTTACAATAGCCCATCAGCAGCAATCAAGGCAATGAATGTTTTTTTGTATTTTCCTCTTGATCTGGGAAAGACAAAAGGAAGAAGGCTGCAGCACAAGAGCTCCAGTCAAAATAGCCTGTATGGACCAGCTGCCAAGATCCTGTCACTTTAACTAAATTCACACCAATGAAACCGCTGTTTTCTCTAAGGCTCTGAGCAAAATGCTGAATCCAAACACTGCTGAATTTGGGACAAATAAAGGTCTGGATCCTATTTACGTGGCTGGAAGTCTTTGCTTTCTGAGAGCAGGCTACTAGTGAAAGGCAAACGTGGTGTTTCTAAACAGAGTATTCAAATGTTTGGACTCTTTTGAAGAATTTATAGCAGAACTTATGGACACAGGAGACCTGGCTGATCTACTATGGCTGGTTTCCTAATGCAGATGACAGCTACGTGCCTGAAAGTCAAATAATCTAAGTTTCTGCAACACAAGAGATAATACCTTTACAAGGGTAAAATTTGTTAAAAACTAGGAAACTGAGAAGTCAGAGCATTAGGGTGGACCTTCCAAGAGTTTTCTGGGATCTGTGATACTCAACACCTTAGTAAAAAGCTCAAAGAGTAGAGAAGTGTCAAAATTTGCTGCTGACACCAAATGATTTAGAGTAGTAAAGTCTGGGTGAAGAGAGCCACAGAAGCACCTCTCTGATACAGTTGAAAGTAGATCCAGTTTAAATTTAAAAAAAGGTGGAGGGAGAAAAAAAATCTACCCCCCATGTGCTCTGTGCTGGGTTCTGGACCAATCTGTATTGGTCTCTGGCAATAAAATCTTGGGGCAGAAATTGTCTGAAAAAGCATTATAGGAGGCCAAGGGGGAGAAGTAAACACTGCTAAAAGAACTAGGAATCAGAGCACAAAAGGTTATACAGATCAGCAGTGCTTCTACTTTTTAAGTTTTTAATTTTTTTTTGCATTTTGGGTTATCTAGTTCAAAAGGTTCTGTTACAGCTGGAAAAGGAAGAGGGAAAGAAGGATGGCCTAGGACTAGAAGTCTTCAGCCTGGAGAGAGGTGATGGAAGGTGATGTGGGCTTAAGCACCATGTGGAAGATGCACCGGGAACCTCTGCTTGTGGTCTCACTCACTGGAGGAACTGGGAAGCACTGAGTGACCTTGCCAGGTGAGATAATACCTCCCTGAGTGTGCAATAACTCTGCAGAACCCCTTACCCTGGGACATTGTAGACATTAGTTTATGTCACAAATTCAATAGAGGAAATTCATGGAAGTAAATCCATCTTGGCAGTTAAATTCATAGGACACCACTACTGTCTTGGGAAGCTTTTTTGTGCCAGAAAGCACTTGAGGCTGGAAGACCGTTCTGGTGGAGTGTGACATGCTTTCTGCTCCCTTGTCCTTATTGCTTGTACATATTGCTGGAACAACCAAGGGCAGGGAATTGCAGGATTTGCCCCGTTGGAGGGTGGGAAGAGGAAAAGCCTCGAGGAGTCACCCCTGTAGGGAGGAGGGGACAGGACAGGTGACCCCAAACTGACCAGCTGGGGTATTCCATCCCATCCACAGCATGCTCAGTAGAAAAGATGAGGGATCAAAGGGTCAACTCTCTTCCTTCAACGGCCAACATCTGAGGAGGACCCTGTCTGTTTGTCTCCCTTTGATCACGATCCAAGCATTCCTGACTCCAGATCTGGAATCCAGCTCCTGTTGATCAGAGTCCAGTCTGGGACTTTTCCTGATGCTGCTGGTGACGTGAACCTCATCCTGGAAGTCTGAGACAGTTTTGTAAATACTGTATACTTTTTTTTCCTTCCCCCCTGCCCCGCCCCCTTCTTTTTCTTTGTATTATTTATTATTTATTATACTATTATTACTTATATTTTCCTTAGTTTAGTTTAGGTTTTTTTTTTCCTAAACTCCTAAATCTCTTTAATCCCTTCCTCTCCTCTCTTTTTCTTAGGAGGAGGAGAGAGGGGTCATCATCTGTCTTTCTGATTGGTCAAAACCACGACACCATGTATTTTATGGTTGCTTCCCAGAGTATTATGGCTTTCCAGGTCCAAGAAAGGTAATTTTGTTTTGTTTTTAAGAATTTGGCAAAATGGGGAGAGAGGTAGGGGTTGGTCTCTTCTCCTTAATCACAGACGATGGGGTAAGAGGAAATGGCTTCATGTTGCGCCAGGGGAGGTTCAGTTTGGATATCAGGAAGAATGTTTACACAGAAAGGGTTATTAAGCATTGGAACCCAGGGGAGTGGTTGAGGCACCATCCCTAGAGGTATTTAGGTTGATGGTTGGACTACATCTATTCCAACCTAGCCAATTCTATAATTCTATGAACCTGGTGTCCTAGCTCCTAAATGTCTTTTCTATTTCAGTAGTTTGAAGTACTGTTGATAGCACAGGGAGAGTCAAGGAGATAATGAAATAGAAGGAAATGCTTTTGTGAAGCAATGAAACACTTTATAAAGGTGAACCTCTTTGTTCTTCTGGATACAGCTCACCTGAATAGTCTGCATTAGATCTGTGACTTATTGACTGAAGCAATAGCCAGCTTGTTCGAAAGTGCAAACATCCCACATAATGCTCATCAAAATAGTTGATTTTAGGCTATTTTTTTTTTCCTTCTGCTGTGCACTGTCACATGGAAGGGGAATAACAGATGACTGTGAATGAAGTGGTGGCTTGGAACTCTATGAACTGGAAAAACTGGGAATACATGTAACTTGGGTATATAACACTATCCACACACAAATGAGCAGTAAATGAATAGCCTACCCTAATAATAATTCATAGGAATGATTAGCTCTTCAGATGGCATGTGTTTTTATTCCACTGAGGAAAACCAGGAAGCCCTTATGTCTGTTATAAATAGTTAAATAAAACAAGGCAAAAGATGTTCTATTTTTTCTAGATTTTTTTTTGCAGTCAAATATGTCTAAAAGTGAAATTTTTAGTTTTTAATTGGTGCAAAATTAGTAGTCCTGTAGGAAATTATGGCTGCTTGTTGATACACATTCCATAAAAAATGAGATACTAAAAATACAGCTGCAACAGCAGCTTAAGTTCAGATCAGGATCTGTCAAATTAGTGGCTCTTCAAGATCCACAGCCTGATTTAATTTTCTGGAATGTCCTTACTATGAGAGAAAAGATAAAAGGCAGAGGGCCAGGATCTCTGGTCAACATCAGCAAGCAGTGAACGGCCGGTGTAATAACCACTCTGTGTGATCCCACAGTAAGTACATCAAGTTCAGACTTGGAGTGAGTCGATGTTAACTCCCACCCAAATGTAGCCCAGCCAATAAACCATTAAGGTTCTTCTCTGGGGCCTGTGCAATCTCAATGTAGTTTTCTGGTGGGAAGTTTGCAGCTGTCAAATTAATGTCCTACAATATGTTCCTTTTGACATGGCCAGAGGAGGAAGCTAAAAGTGATCTTTGCTATTAGAAGTGTCTTACAAATGATCTTAGCATGCGATGGGGAAACAAGATTGTGAGAGTCCCAAAGATGACAGAGATGCCCCTTGTGACAAGAAAGACATTGAGGGGCTGGAGCGGGTCCAGAGAAGGGCAGTAAAGCTGGTAAGAGGTCTCTGGAGCGCAAGACATGTGAAGAGAGGCTGAGGGAGCCAGGAGTGTTCATGCTGGAGAAAAGGAGGCTGAGGGGAGACTTCTCATTCTCTACAACTCCCTGAAAGGAGGTTGTAGTCAGGGGGGGTTGGTCTCTTCTCCCAAGTCACAGGCAATAAGATGAGAGGAAATGGCCTCAAGTTGTGCCAGGGGAGGTTCAGAAAACCAATTAGGAAAAAAAATTTGCACCAGAAGGGTTATTAAGCCTTGAAATGGGCTGCCCAGGGAAGTGGTGGCATCAACATCCCTGGAGGCATTTAAAAGACAGGTTGACATAGTGCTTAGTGACGTGGTTTAGTGATGGTTTTTATCAGAGTTAGGTTGCTGGTTGGACTAGATGGTCTGAAAGGTCCCTTCCAACCCAGGCAATTCTATGACTCTAAGTGACATGCACAATGTTGGGAAGGGCTTTCTCTGCTTGCTTCATCTTCTTTAGTCTGGGAAGCAGCAATTCTGTCCTCCAGATGATTACAAAAGAATGGTCGGGCCTGAGGTAACATTGACCTGAAAAACCTTCTCAATTTTGTGTATGCCTCCTCTTGTAAAGTGTTGCGGTTGTTTTGCTGGCCTTCTACATCCAAAACCCATCATGTTTAAATCTCTCCAGTCTGTTCAAATTAATTAATTATTTCCACGTGATGCAAGGGGAAAAGTGTAATCTTCAGAAAACACCTTCTTTAACATAAAGGGCACTCAACTAAAATGCGTGGGGTATGTTTTATAAATCTTATATAAATACTATGGCTCTATGACTTAGAGTGTGTCTGGATCAAGAACCCAGAAATACGTTTCTGTATTAAGACTAGATGGGGGCAATTACAAGGTGTAAGTTGCCTGCTCATCTACCACAAATCCAAAAGTGTGACTAAACTGGTCCCATTTCTTAGTCTCCTTTGCTTTGTGCATTCCCTTGCTCTTCTACCCAGTTCCCTCTGCTGGGATATCTGGCTTCTGGATTTCCTGGGTTTATTGGTTAGATGCATTCTGCTAATTTCCAGTCATTGCAGCAAATCATGAACGTGCACCTCGGCGACAGATTTGTTAGAACAGATTTTTAGTTGAGTAGAAGACGTGTATCCAGATGCTCAGATGATGAGTGTCTCGGGAGCACTTATCTACAGCTTAAAATTTCACCACATTAGTCTTACCCTTGTGTTACCTCATGCACGCTACAAATGCGCAGCTCATTAACACTAATGTGTTTTGCTCTAGAGCTCAATAATTTAAAATCCACTTCAATTCTGAACAACCCAGCCAAACTTTGTATTTTGCATCCCATTCAGGAATTGGTAGAAGTTTGGGGTTTTCTTTCTGCCAGGCTGGTTCATTAGCTGGTTGCTGTCAGATTCAAATTGTTTAACAGGTGAAGAAAATAGACCCCCAAACTCTGGCAAAGTCCAAACCATGATAAAAAAAGGCAAAATCTTTGCCAAAGACTTCTGATTCTGAGTAAGGAACATCTTGGTTACTACCAGTGATTTAAATAGCTTTTTTNTCTACCATGTATTTTAAAATCTTTTTTTTAATTTTTTTTTTTTTTTTTTTTTTGGAAACAAGTATGCTTTTGCAATCTCCCTCTTCTGTAAGAAAGCACTTCCTTTTCTATTGCTTTCCCTTAAGTGTGTTATGAAGATGACATCCTTAAAGAGTCTTCTCAGGCTGTTGTCAGCTAAAGACCGGAATCAAGGATAAAACTTGAGTACAAACAAGCTACAAAAAGGACTTTTTTTTTTTTTAGTGTGTGTTCTCTTTTTTTAATGCTCAGAAAAAGATTGTCCTTAGGCATTTAGCCAGCATCAGGTGATCTACAATGGTGTTTATCCAGGAGTTTTAAGACTTATCCTCATCAGGACTGGCAGCTTCAAGTTCAGTGGATGGAGGAACATCCTAGTGACTCTAAGTTGTCAAAATTACCTTTCTTGTGGCTAATGTATTCCACCGCTAACCTCAATTACTCTTTGGCTTTATATCTACAACATATGTCAGCTGAGTCTGGGGAATCACCCAGTTCTGTTATGTCAATGCTAAAGAATTAAAAAAAAAAAAAAAGAAAAAAAAAAATAATATGAATTAATAAGTTTTCCTTTCTTCAAATTACTATAACTTTATTAGAAAAGCCCTGGCGTTTTGGGGGGTAAGGGCTTCCAGATCTAGGCGCTTTTTTTCCACCCCCAAAACCTTATAAATGGAACAACGAAGGAGAAATTTCCCTATTTTCCTTACATGAACAGTTATTTCTGTTCGTGTTTTTCATAAACTACTGACACATTGATGCCCTTTGAACATGGAAGGCACTGCAGTCACCATGGGATATGATTGCATTTGAGAACTGGGTTTTGTATTGTATTTGATCTCTTTACAAAAGTCAGGACAAGCCTGCCCAGTTTTTTGGAAACTTTGAATGTACTCAAGTGGTGATGAAGCAAGAATATACTAAAAAAGTAAGTAAACTTCACAGAAGAAAAATGCTTTGTCAGAAATCATAGTAAGAACAGTCCTGGCTTGTTTTAAATGCGACGAATACACAATGATCTTTCAAGGGTCCCTTCCAATCCCTGATATTCCATGATTCTGTGATCCCTAACTGGTCAAAGAGCACTGGAGGTACCAAAGCCTGGTTTCCTACGGGTGTGTGTCCTGGATTTTCAGACTGTCGGATTTCCATCGCCTCCTGTGTAGTTTGCAGAGGGCAATGCATCTTCTTGCTCTGTGGAATTAAGTGTCTGTTGGTGGCAACCCATAGGTACATGGTAGCATAGTGTTACTTCACAAAACAATTAATGCTTCAGCCTTAGTCCAGGCAGTAATTTGGATTTTTTTCCTCTGCCCAGCTTGAACTTTCTTTTTGTTTCAATTTTTTTGTTTGTTTGTGTTTTCACTTTGATGAAATTGGAAGTTATTTTTAGCATTAATGAACACAGAGTGTGATTGCTTAATGTAGTTTTGTAAGAAAATAGAACTCCCCATCCTGCCCCCCAAAATGAGGGATCTAGATGAAACTCTGAGACATCTACAACATAGACCAATGTTTCTCTGCTTTAATAATGTAACTTTGTACGTCCTAACATTAGAAGGAGCTGGGTCTCTTTAGCTTGGAGAGGAAGAGACTGAGGGGTGACCTCATTAGTGTTTATAAATATGTAAATATAATGTGAGTGTCAGGAGGATGGAGCCAGGCTCTTCTCAGTGACGTCCAATGATAGGACAAGGGGCAATGGGTGCAAGCTGGAACAGAGGAGGTTCCACTGAAATATGAGGAGAAACTTCTTCAGGGTGAGGGTGATGGAACACTGGAAGGGGCTGCCCAGGGAGGTTGTGGAGTCTCCTTCTCTGGAGACATTCCAACCCCGCCTGGAGGCGTTCCTGTGTGACCTGCTCTAGGTGTTCCTGCTCCGGCAGGTGTTGGACTGGATGAGCTTTCAGGGTCCCTTCCANTTTTTTTCCTGTACAGTGTAAAGAAGCAAAAAAGATTACAACCCAATTTTAAAGGAGGAAGAAGAAAGACTTTGTGAAATACCTTAACATCATCCAAAGGGATACTGACTTTCTAGGACAATGCAAGTTTCCAGGGGTGTCTCTGAAGCTGTCTTTGTCGGTACACTTGAACGTGATGAAAAACCTCTTTTATGCTTGTCTTCCTGACTGAAAAGAAACTACCCCAATGAGAGAGGGGAGTGTTGGCATTAGGAGTGTGCACGGCTGTCAGCTGAGTGGGGAGGCAAAAGTCTGTGCTTTTCACCTATAGCCAAGGCAATGCATTGTAGTAACCTATGTTTTACGCTGCACTGATTCAGCTGCAAAGAGCTAGATTGAAACTCAAAAGAAATAATGCTTGAGGAGAAGAGTGTTTTCATCTTGATATAAGAAAGGAATTGTTTTAGAGTGTTCAGTCACTGGGACAACCTCCCCAGGTGTGTGCTAGAGTAACCATCACAGGAAGATTCCACAATGTGATTGGGCAGGATGATACATATAAAGTCATCTACACTCCCTTTCCCATGAAAGGTTGGACCCAGTGATCTTTTGAAGTCCCTTCCAACCTGAGCTGTTCTACATTTCTCTGATTCTCCAGCACATTATTTCTGATAAATGCAGAGGTAATAGCAGGTGTTACTTGGTGGTACTGGTCACTGTATTCTCCTTCCATGACAGAAGTCTGGGAAGTATTTTGGGGAAAAAACAAACAATCAAACCAAACAAGGGCAGCTAAAGGGCTAATGGGCGAATATATTTCTCCTGTACCCTTATCAAAGCCTGATTAGAACCCACAGACTTAGTCACGTGAGGGTGTAAACAAAGCAAAGTATAGCAATCTAAATAGAATGGTGTTCTTCTCAAATAACAATACATAAATCAACCTATCATGTGAATTAGTCTTGAGCTTAGAGGAAAAATAGAGCTATCCTGACTTACCTAACTGCCAGTTGAGGAAAAGTAATGAATCACGTGCATGGTTTTAGCCCCCAGCAAATGGACGTAAAAGGCTCGGTTTGAATTTAAGCAAATTTATTTTATGTCACATTTGTGACAGGTTGTGTGCGTGCTTGATTCGTTGCCATCTGTCAACTGATGCATGGTAATTTGTTAAGAGGTGGTAATAAATATGTTCACATGATTAAAAGCAGTCACCGTTGCTTAATATATTGCTTTTTATCACTTTGGCATCTGACCGTGAATGCTCTAGTTTGCTATGGCTGTGTAATACTGTGCAGTGTAGATTAATAACACTTTTACAGTAAAGTGATTGTCTAAAGAGGTTATAAACTCTCCATTCTTGGTGGTCTTCTGAAAACAGGGTAGATAAACATCTGTCAGGGATGACGTGAGACAAGCTGATCCTGCCTGTGAACAGGGAATGGACTGGGTCACCCCTTGAGAGATCTCTTCTAGTCCGAGGAGTCTATGATTTTAGTTTAACTAACTCAAGGAAATGCCACCCAGAGATTTGTGATAATTAAATTTAAGTTGGCTTTTAAACAAGTTAACAGATGTTTACACTTATAGATGCAACCATTTAAGGCTTTGAGTGTGCAGTCTGTTCCAGTACTTCACTGCCCTTTTAAATAGAGAATTTTTCCCTAAATCTAACTGCAACATGTATAAATCCATGTTATTTTTATGTATTATTTATGCTACTTTTATCCTGTCTATCACAAACACCCTTTTTGTAAGATTGTTGGAGTTTTTCTACTTTCTTAGAGTTGTGTGTTAACCTTTGTTTCACCTTTGTTTATGGTTTTTTATTCTTTTCTCCACAAGTTTAGCAGCCTGACTTTTGGAGTTAGAGATTTTTACCTCTCCAAATATATAACTTTCCAGTTAAACTAGTTAAACTATAGCTTTTTTTTTTTTTTTTTGATCTGTGGCTTCCCAAGCTGCATCACTTGTTAGGCCGAGTCTTTATCAGTACTAATGGAGCAGAATGATATTTCCATGGGAAGCACTCTTTGTTTTACATAGCATTAATTTTAAACTTGGCTTCAGATGCATCTGAAGGATCTGGATGGAGATTATGTGCAGATAACTAAAAATTTGAAATCCCATTCTTCAGTCCACTTCCTGCAAGTTTGTCACTAAAAAAGAAATTGGTTTTGTGTCCTGCTTTTTACTTTTAGGTGAGATCAAGGCCTTTGTGAGGACTTGATTATGTTAATATGCTCCTCAAGTTTTTGTTTTCTTCATTAGAAGGAATCCTCTGCAAATTGTAAGGTGAATTTCTTTAACATTTTCTGTTATGGCCTAAATTACAGATTAAAGGAGTGTTTTTCACCAGTTGAGAATTGTTTGGGTTCAGAGGCAGGATCACTGCATCTGGAGAGGGGGAAGATTGTTTGAATTTCTTTCCAGCCATATGTCTGTTTACATTGTCTCTGAAATACCAATAATAATCACATAGCACAAGTTAACACTAGGTCATTGTTCATCAAATGGAGGGAAGTGCATGAAAAGATAATGCAATTTTATAGTTTCCAGTAGCCATCTACAGGGCCCATCCTTTCTGCCCTGTTTAGCTAATTGCTTGACTTATCCTCTGGATATTTTCTTTGTTTGCTTCCTGTTCAATCTCAGATGATTCACTGATGTGTCTTCCTCATATATTTGGTGTTAAACCAATGGCTAGAAAAGATTTTTCTCCCAAATTGCTGGGGGGTAAAATTATTGCTGGGAAATTCTCATTTGTTGAGCACTTTCCGGTGCTTGGAGTTACTTGGGCCTGGTGGCAAGCTGGTGGCAAGCTTCCAGCCAGCTTCCAGCCAGCTTCCAGCCAGCTTCCAGCCAGCCCATTGTCTTTTTCTTGTAGGAGCAGCTTCTCAAAACTTCAGTGTGAGTGCTGCAGCTGCAACAGATGGATTCTCTTGATCTCTAGGTATAATCACCAGACTAATTGCCTGCTATTGCAGAGTCTTTCCCCTTTCCAGTGACATAATTGCTCTTCTTGAGGTTTCGTATTTTGTGTATGAAAGACTTTAAGCTTATTATAGGGTGGATGGTGTGTGTTTTTGGTGAAGGGAAGCTGAAGGATGGTCTGAAATTCTGCTCTATGGTTACATTCTGTGCTGGAGGACTATATTTGATAGCCCAGATCAGATTAGTAGGAGTCATGATCTCATTATTGTTATTTGAAGGTGCTGCAGCACCTTCCCTACTGGCACTGCAATAGCAGCAAATGGTCTCAGTCATGAACTGAAGAATTACAAAATATGGGATTGAAAAGGTCATATAGCCCCAATTAAGCAGAATCAACTCTTTCTAAATTCCTCTGTGTTGTATGGCACTAGGCAGGAAACTGTATTCCAAATACTCAAAAATTTGAATAAACTGTTGTGTTAGCCTAATTTTAGTACTGTCTTCTTTTTAGATCTGTTCCTGAAATACTTTGGGATTTTTCTTGTTTGGTTGTTTTTTTTTCTGTCTTCCTCTTTCGTGAGTGCATAAAGTGAAGACTTCAGTGATAGGGCTTTTACTCATGAGATTGCCTCTTTTGTCAACCTTTAAACCCCGACCTCTAAGAGATGTCCAAGCCTGATGATAAAAAAATTGGGAGGAGTGGCCAACACAAGAAGGCTGTGCTGCCAGACGGTGAGACCTGGACTGACTGGAAAGTTGGACGGTGAGGAACCTGAAGTTCAACATAGGCATGTTCAGGGTCCTGAACCTAGGGAGGAATATCTCCATACACCAGTACAGAATGGGGGCTGACCTGCTGGAAAGTAGTTCTGTAGAGAGAGATCTGTGTGTCCTGGTGGACAACAGGATGACCATAAGCCAACAATGTATCCTTGTGGCCAAGAGGGTCTCCTGGGGAGCATTAAGAAGAGCATGGCCAGCAGGTCAAGGGATGTCCTCCTCCTCTTCTGAAGAGCTCTGGTGAGGCCTCATCTGGAGTAGTGTGTTCAGTTCTGGGCTCCCCAGTTCAAGAAGGATGGGGAACTTCTAAAAAGAGTGCAGTGAAGGGCTACAAAGATGATCCAGGGAATGGAGCACCTCTCTGATGAGGAAAGGCCGCTGGGTCTGTTTAGCCTCAAGAAGAGTCTCCTTCTCTGGAGACATTCAAAACTCGCCTGGACATGTTCCTCTGTGACCTGCTCTAGGTGTTCCTGCTCTGGCAGGGGGATTGGACTAGATGATCTTTCAAGGTCCCTTCCAATCCCTGACATTCTGTGATTCTGTGAAGAGAAGACAGAAGGGGGGCCTCATCAATGCTTATCAATATCTAAAGGGCCTGTGTCATGAGGATGGAGTCAGGCTCTTCTCAGTGGTGCCTGGTGACAGGACAAGGGGCAATAGACACAGGCAGTAATGTAAGAAATTCCATTTGAACATGAGGAAAAACTTCTTCACTTTAAGGGTGCTGGAGCCCTGGAAGAGGATACCCAGAGAGACGGTGGAGTCTTCTTCTCTGGAGACATTCCAAATCCACCTGGACATATTCTTGTGCAACCTGCTCTGGTAAGGGAATTGGACTAGATGATCTCCAAAGGTCCCTTCCAACCCCCATGAGCCCAAGTAGAACTTGATTTAATGGGCAGCTTGAAATGGGGACATGTAAGTTTGATGAAAGTTTTCATTTGACACTGTTTCTGCATTTCTATTTATTTATTTATTTATCACGTTCTTGCCCTGGCCATTCATTCTTGCCCTAGGCTTGCCTGCTCTGTTGTGCTGGAATTTTTATTTAATCTCTTTCATTCCAAAGAGAATTCAGCTTATCAAAGCAGCAAGAAAGATTTTCAGCAGAGGATTAGAGGCTCAGGAGCCATCTGTGGGTGTGAGTATACTCTGCATATATGTGTGTGTGTGTGTTTGTTGGTGAGAAAGAAGGAAGAGGAAGTGATCAAATTAAGGAAGTTCCCTTATGTCTTCTCACATAGAAAGTACTCTGGTTTTGTGTTTTGGTTTCTTTCTCCTGTTGCCACTTCTCAGAGTCTCTGTCTGTCTGTCTGTCTTTCTCAGGGAATGGCAAACCCAGTCCTTAACAACAATAACAACAAAACCCTAATATGCATTTTAGAGTTTCATTCCATCTCCTTTCACCTCCTGAACCTTTCTGAGCCTCTTTTTATTAAATCAATGATGATAAACAACTGAGACTGCTTTAAAAAAGCTTTGCAATCAAGATGACTAACCACTTCCGTGGTTTCTACTTCTTTCCACAGAACCACTGTGAGTCTGGAAATGCATAGTTTAAGTCATCATTGTTTGTTTCCTTTTTTNNNTTTTTTTTCTTTTTTTTTTTTTTTTTTTTTTTTTAATGTAAGTTTAAAAGATTTCTTTTCATTGGAATTTGGGAATTTGTCCCCTCCCACCACGTGCTTTTTTTATTTTAGCTAAAGTTTGGTTTGTTGAAGTGAGGTAGGACATGAGGATAGATTGAAGTTTTCCAGTAGCTTAAATTGCTTAGGCTTGCTGTAGGAGATCTGTGCTGGAACCAAGGACTGAATAGTTTTTCCTTCCACTTTAGCCATTGCTTCCATGAAAAAAATATTATAGCTACAAATCTAAGGATCCCAAGCATCCATCTTGCCTTGCATTTGCTTGCTACACCTACGGATGGGGCCCTTTGAAAGCTCAAGTAGGCAGGGACCAACTTTGTATCCAACTTGAATAGAGAAGCATGAAGAATTCTGTTTGTTGAAGGAACAGACAAAAAATACTGACAAATAATAAAACCCCCAAACCACTATAAAAACAAACACCAAAATTCAACAGTTGGGGCTGTTCTCTTCATCCTTCAGTTAGAACTCAAGTCTATTAGGAATACAAAAAGCTGGAAACCTTACCATAACATCTTGACTTTGGTTTCATCCCACCAAAACTGGGACAACCAAATTATAAATCCGATCACAGAAGGCTTTCTCTCCACTTGACACAAGATCTTTCAAAATTACTGAAAAGGCAGGTAGTCTCCACTGCCTCAAAGTACAGTACTTAGTGATTTAGGCAAATATCTGAAATTAGATAAGATGAATCCAGACTTTGAGATGTCAAAAGCTGTTTCAGAGGACATTTTTCAACCTCTGTTTTCTAAAAGAAACTGGTTAAAAATATTAACAATAATAAAGTGATATATAAAGCTTTTAACCTATGGCAATCCAACCAAGACTGCAATTTGGCCTTTAGTTATCTCTTATTATATATCTCTGCTATATCCTGGCATAAAAGAGTTTTAATCCTCTCAGCAGGAAGTCCTTTTTTAATTTAATGATAAATATGTATGCTCACGCTATGATCTCTTCAATAATGATTTCTGAAAGTAGCATTTGATAAGAACTGTGGTGTTGGAATTAATTCAGGTGCAGGAATTTGATTCTAAGTATAATTTTAAGGTAAATTATGATATCATGTGTAAGGTGTGACAGTAATCAGGTATCCAAAATTCCAGTAGTCACTGAAATTTTCAGCATGTACATATGGCTTATGTATGGATGTGTGCATGTGCGTGCATTTTAAAAACATTAGATTGTTAATATTGGTATTTTTTATTACATTTTGATATGTGTGTTTATATATAGGTTTGGGGAATTGTTCCCCACTTGGAGAATGTCAGTTATTAAAGTCTCCTCAGTCAGGCTCATTCAGCTACGCTGCGCCAGCAGCTCCTTTCCTGGTTTCTTTTTTCTGACCCTCCCTGGATGATACGTTTCAAAGGGGGAAATCACACATCCCCCCTTCTCGTTCCCCATGTTTGACAACAAAATGATCCTGTGACCACAGGAAGGCCAGCTGTATCTTGGACTAGCAGTGATGGAGATGAGCATTATTGACACAGAAACCACAGGGCATGCAGACAATGCTGTAAATGACAGCAGATATATATATATATTATTTTTTATTTCATCCTGGTTTGAGAATTCTTAACTTTGTGGCTTGTCTGTACAAGAAAGCCCAAGGAGCTACAGCTTTTTTTTTTGCCCTCTCCTGGATGGTTCTCCTCTGTGCATGGGTGTGGATAACAACTAGTTCTGCTTTTTGTTTGTTTCCCTTTCTCTCTTATCTGTGTTTACAGTAAAAAGCCTGTATTGCAATCCTGATGAAGATGCTGAGTGGTCTAAATGATGCGAAGGAAGGGCTCTCTTCCTTTGGTGCAATCTCTATTTATTTATTTTTCTTGGGGAGGCTTTTCAGATGAAGTTGAGCAAGACCATTACATAGCTTTTATTTCTGTTGTGGTTGAGAAAGGAAAAAAGCAGCTTTCACAATGCCTGTGGAGGCCTCCCGCAGAACTCAGCAAGCCCTTTGGGACTGAAGAGGGGAATGACTCTACCATCTCCCCACTGATGCATCAACAAGCTGGTTGCAGGCTGGGTGGGAGCAGGAAGGCGGGGGAAAGGATTCCTCACCTGTAAGCGTTCTACAGGTATCAGTGAATTTAATGGTCTAATGTGAGGCTTCCCACCATTTTGCAGCACAGACCGTTTCCTCCAAGAGAGCTCACCTTGCAGTCATGCTTCTCTTTCATCTGTGAGGACACCAACTTTCCTTTCCTCCAAACAGTTGACACTAATACATCTTTCCTTGACAGGACAAGGGGTAACGGCTTGTAATTGGAAGACGGGAGATTTAGATCAGATACCAGAGAGAAATTCTTTGCTGTGAGGGTGGTGAGACCCTGGCCCAGGTTGCCCAGAGAAGCTGTGGCTGCCCCGTCCCTGGAGGGGTTCAAGGTCAGGCTGGATAGAGCTTGGAGCAACCTAGTCTGTTGGTGGGAGGTGTCCCTGCCCATGGCAGGGGGTTTGGAACCTGATGATCTTTAAGGTCCTTTCCAACTCTAACCATTCTATGATTCTGTGGTGGCCTGTGTACTTTGAGACAAATATTAGGAAACCTGATCTGCCTTTTTAATGCAATTTAGCATTTGGGAATGAGGGGATACAGTATCACATAACCAAGCAGTTCTTTGTAGACCACAGGCAAGTGTTCCACAGACCACAAGGCTGGAACTTCTCAACTAATGCATTTCCCAAATGCTGTGCAGCCAACACTAACCGCTCTGGCCACCTCAGGCTCTGAGTCTCTTCTCTTTACTCTAACTCATCATAGTTACTTATTACAGGCGGCCTAAGCAGAAATGGCTATAGTTAAGGCTGACTGGCAATATCCCCGATAAAACACTGTTTTCAATAACTTATAAACTCTCCAAAGTTTAATTTGTATGTAGATTTTGACGCTAAAATATTGACTTCTAGTCATTGTTCTTTTTTTTGAAGGGTGACAGGCAGGTGGAAGAGGTGAAGGAATGATAGTGGGTAATAAAAAGAGAAATTAAAAAAAGAAGCTGAAACTTCTGGAAGTATTTATCCATTTTTCTATTATAAAAATCATGTATTTTTACCTGCCCATCATGGATAGGAGCAAGGATAGGAGAGGTTGTTTGTGGCATGGAAGGTGGTTCTTGGGGTTGTTCCTTTATAGACGTACACATGATTGTGCCTTTCAAACCCTGTTTACAAATGGTCAGGCTTGTGACAGCTGACAGTTAATTTCTCTGCTGGTGATGTTGTGTGTGCTCCTACTCCTTGACAGCACCCATGTCCCATCGGCAGAGATGGATGCATTGCTTCTGGAGGTGGTGTGGGACCCCTTTGGCCCTCACCATGGCCAGGGGCTGCTGCAAAGTCAGGTGTGGGACACAAAACTCTTGACTGAAGGGCACATGGATAGAAAAGATTAGAAGGAGACTGAGCTGTTGTAGGGGATAGGAGCCTTCTGCAAATAGCAAGATAGGTGTCGGTGTTGTGAGGGAGCAAGGCAGCAGAAGGGCAGGAGGAGACATGGTTTAGTGATGGTTTTTATCAGAATTAAGTTGATGGTTGGACTAGATGGTTTCTTTCAACCTAGACAATTTTATGACAAGGGAACTTGGGAATAAGACACCTGAAAGCGTACGACTGTGTGCTGCCATCTTACAACTTCTGGAGCAGTTAGGTGTCTGCATGTGCACGCAAAGTTATGCAGCTCTGAACTGTAGGAGCACTAATCATGTTTCCCAAAGGTGCCCGGTGCTCAGAGGGTGAATTGGGGCTGTGTCATAAAGGCAGCTGCTCCCTGCAGCATCCCTTCCTCCTTTCTGGCCCGGAGGAATGCTGAAGGAGAAAGGATGGCCTTTTGTGACTTGGCTGTGAGCTCTAATCTGCACTTCTGTTTGGCTAATTATTTTTTTGTTACATGGGATTTTTCTGTTGTTTGACTAATAACTCTTTATTGTGAAATACATGTTATATGGATGACCTCTGTGGAAATAAGCCTTTATGAAACATGTGCTGTCTTCAGAACGCATTTTCTATAAAACCATGTAAATAAGCCATGGGACTGCATATTTAAACATTTAAGTATTTTGATCTATTTTCATTAAGTGTTTTTTTGTTTTTTTTTTTTCCAATGAGAACAGTCCATCCTGTGCATTAAACAGAGACTCTCTGGGAGGGGGGTGGGGTGGAAATAAGTGGATGATACTTGAATGGAGCATTGTTTGGCATGTAGGGGAGAGAAGAAAAATATAAGGTTTCCTGTGGAAAATTATTTGGACAGTTTTTAAATTTTGAAAGCTTAGCTGTGCTACTCTAGTGCTGTATTCAATTAAAACTGTTTGCATTCGTTATTTAAGCTAATCTGGAAATTGTTTCTCTGAGTCTTTTCGCATGTGTGGGTGCTTAAACATGTGTGTATTTAGGTAAAATGTATTGATTAGGTATGTGTAGAAATATGTGAAGTGATATATCTTGGGCCAAAACTCTCTTGTTCCTTATCTGCCTCAAGAGACTTTCAAAATGACGGCTTCCTGTTTACTTGTTAATTCATCATTATAAAATCCAAATGCTATTAGTGTTCTCAGTATTCCTGGTGTGTATCTGGAGTTTTAAGCATATCCTTTATTTTCATAAAATGAGAAGACATTATCTCTATCACTTTGATGCCAATGTAACAAAGAGGATGCAGAATGTTTTTACAAAAACAATGCTCCCACCATCTGAGGTGGTAATTACAGGGGACATTCACTGAAGCTTTTGAAAACATAGTCTTTAAGCTGTTCTTATATTCCTGGCATTTTTGGATCCTATATTTTTAAGTAAATTCACGTGTCACCTGGTATTTTCAAATCCTATATTTTGAACTAACCCCATGGGCTATTTTGGTGTTACTACCCGTTCTGCAAGGTGACAGGACATGCAGTTGGGCTACACTGAGCAGTGGAGAAAAACAAATGTGTGTCTTTGGTGTGATAAATCTTAAAAATGATGTTATCTGTCCACCACCCGGTGCCCTTTCCTGGCTGATCCTGAGCCCAGTTGTCAGATCTGCTGAGTCAGTTTTATCTGACGTTCGCTGAAGGTTTGGGACAATAATAATGATGAAGTTAGATGTGGGCATTTCACTTCTGCTTTCCCCATATCTTCAAAAAAGAACAGGTTTGGACAGCTTGACCTTGTCCTAATGCACACAGAGCTCGTGCTGGAAACTCTAGCTTTCTGCCATTGGAACAAGCGCAGCTCCTCTCCTGCAGGAGCCTCTGGCCATTCCCAGACATTCTTTATGGCAAGAGTTCAGAAGGATGTGAGCCAAGTCTTTTAGTTATTTGTACTATTTATCTCCCTGTCCCCCACCCGATCTCAACTTTTTCCACTCATGAGAAGAAAAAAAAAAACAAACAAAAGATTCTACAGCCGTCTCTACGGTGCAATCTCTATTGATGTCCCCACCAAGCACAGTCTTCTCAATGCAAGGTGGTAAATCAACTTGTATTGAGAAGTAAGTCCTAAAAGGGCTTTCACATATGTGGTGGGTGACCAGTTTTGCATATGTTTCCTCTCCACCTCTTTCATTTCCCCTCCAGCTGCCCGCAGACTTGCAATGGATGCTCAGCTGAAGCATGTACACTGGTACAGAGCGTTGCTGGCTCTCCTTCCTCTGGAGCTTTCTTACCATTAAAACGGCGGGGTTTGACTGGGGCTTTGACACTTGACTGGTTCTTTTTACTTACTAAGTCGCTTCCTGTCTTCTTCAAAAGCTTCCACCCATGTGGGTTAGGGTTAGTCCTTGAAAAGCTTTCTGACATTTGTGCAGCTGAAGATGGGCCGTTTCAAGTGCATGTTGCTGGGATATGTTTGATCATTTTATTTTCATGGGGGGAAAGTGTGTGTGTTGGGGGGGGGGCCAAGGTTTACCCGGTCGTTTAGTGTAGAGACTTGGAAGCATAATTTTGCTTTGGTTTTCGTTTCTTTGTTGGTTTCTTTTTCTCCTCTACAAAACTATTGGTTGTTTTGACACGTATCCCTTCCCTTCACCTTCGTATTTTACGCCCACAGTCTTGTTAAGCAGAGACGTTACTGGGTTGCTGGGTATTGCTGGAGACTGGATGCTCTTCCCGCATTTGTTACAAGGAGAAGTCAGGTCTCTGCTGGTCCAGTTTAACACTTCATTTGACATTAACCACGCTGTGCTCCTTGATGAAAGGAAGCGTTTCATGGATCCAGCTGGAAATCCTCTTTTCTTGGTGAATGCCAAATCCTCAGCTGCACATCATGTTCTTGTGCGAGAACTGTAAGATAAGAGGGAATTTTGAGAAATTGAATCTATTGAATTTATTGTGGTACCTGGATACAAATTGTTGCTTCAAGTGATGATGAAATCTATCATTTACAGAGTGTGGATTCTTGTCTTTGGCTGACACTGCTGCCTCTGTGGTGGTTGTCCAAATTGGATACAGGCAGGAGGCATCTTGAATCCTTCTTGGGAATTGGGCCACAATCTGTACTAATGCTTTTCCTGTGGGCCAGTTGCCCACAAATGGATAATGGATGAATTCTTTGTATGTTTTTTTCTACTGTTGTGATAAAATTCTTTAATTGTGCAAAATCATTCTCTAACAACAACGTTTTGAAAGATTTTCAGAGACCCTCTTCTATGGAGTGTGTTAAAATTATGAATAGAACAAAGAGAGAAAACAACATGTTAAAAACAATGGAAAAACCCTCATTCCTATTCCTGTACTAAAACAATTGAAATAGAGTGACAAGGGATGCCAGGCTAAGAAAGATATAGTAAATAAACCCAATTAAAAATAAAGCCCTGAGAAACAGTATAAAAGCAAAACAACAACCCCCTCATTAAAAAAGGAAAAGCCCTCTGTGAATACCGAGGAAACTGAAATCGGGAAGGTGGGGTGGTCAAACACCAAGAAACCCTTTACTCTGTGTACCAGAGGTTTGCATTGAGACATGCAAATAAAAATAGGAGTTTGGTCACAGCATGTGTGATAATCAGACAAGTTTTGAGCCTGATCCTTTTGTTTTGGAGCCTAGTCCTAATAGTATTTGTGTCCAAATAGCTCTGCATCCTGTTCAAGTGGACTGTTTTTAAACCATGTGCAGAAGATGGTTTTAAGCATGAAGACTGAACAAAATTAATTGACGGCTTATTTTTCTTAAACCCGATGCACTTACTTAAAGTACATTTTGTCCATTCCATCAGCCAACTGTTAACTTTACATTTCTGCAGAGACCTTTATTTTTTTTTTCATTCCGCTCTTTAAAAATGTTGTATATTTTCTCATATCTTTAACTGCGTTGTGTGGGTCAATGAGGTCAGACTCTTCCGGAAGAACGGGGAGGTTCTGACTCTTCATGTGAAGTCTTGCAGCAAAGCCTATCCATGTGAAGTCACTGGGTGTTTTATACAAGATAATTCGCTGATAGCAGGAATGCTTATAATGCATTTTGTCAGCAGGCAGCTCCTTAGCTGCTTAAAACTTTGCAAATCAAACTCCAAGCCCACAATTTTAACTGAGTCTAAAGATGTTTGATTAAAAATTAAATAGGCACCAGTGCTTTCTCTTGGCTTGAGAATTTGGAGTAATCAAAGAATGCTGGTGGCAAGTCTGAGCAATACTGGGAAAACCAGGCTGGAAATGTAAACACATGGTGAATCCTTACATTTAGAAGGTTTTCTCAAAAGACAGATGTATTCTTAGGCCAAGAAAGAGCAAAAATCCTTTCAAAATTAGTAAATATATATTCATTTTCCTTTTGTGCAAAGAAAATTAAGGCTGCTTTGTGCAAAGAGAGAAGATATACTGCATATTCTAGTTAACTTTTATTCTTCATTTTTATTTGCCATCACTTCACAAATATGTAAATATGGAATAGTTTGCCTAAAAGATCAAGTGTTGAGTCCTAACCCAGTCTACGTGTTCAAGCTGCACGTCCAAACTTATGGGATATTTTATTGTTTTGGCTCAAAGGGACTCTGCTTAGAGTAGAAAACACTGACATCTCCTTCAAATTAGTCTGTAGCCAACAGAGTTCGGAAAATAGTCCCTTCACCTCATCCCCTTTTATCTGCAGAGAGCTACTTCCCCTTGTCAACTGGTTTGATTTGCATCCATGCTTCAAAGAAAAAAGAAGAGACAACAGAAAAGATAAATTCCAATAAGAGTTCACATGTAATTGTAGAAGCAGAAGGAAAGAGCTGAAGAAGGAAAGGGCAAAATCAGCTTGGTAAAAAGGATTTGGCATTTTGCAGAGGATGCTGTCATATACCAAGGTAAAAATCTCTTTTTACAATTCAGAAAATTCAAAACCAAGGTAGAAGTTCACAAAGTATGCGTGTATTTTGAATGAATTAGGTATTTTTCTCTGTATATTTTCATAGACAATGTTTGTTAATTGCCTGTGAAATCAGATTATAGAAAGTTTCTGATCAGACATTAGGAAGTTTTAAATATTACCCAGGCCTGTGACAGAGTACTTGCTCTGTTTTATTACAAACTTCAGCAAACTTTGGCCTATTCAATAGATTTTATGAAAATAATCACAGCATGAACTCAACACGGTGTGGGTGGAATATGCTCCATGTTATCAAAGATCTGAGTCACTCCAGCCTTTAAGAGGGAAATGACTGAGGCTCTGTGTGCAAAGGGGAATAAATTAGCAAGATAAAAATATCTGAGAGGCAAAAAGAAACAAAACAAAACAGGGGGTTGTGTGTTGATGCAGTGGTATGTTTGAAATGGTTGATGAACGACGAAGGTGTCACGGCTATTTGCGGAGAAATAGAGGATGACAATGCTCTAGAAGGATCTATGAGAACAAATTCCTTACTGAGCTCTGATCTCAGACACCGAGGATACAGACACCTTGGCCCTGGTGTTACCTGTAGTGCCACATGAAATTTGAAATCAGGAATGTCTAACTGCGGAGAGGGTTTTTTTTAGAGATACACTTGGAATCGTCTTACAGTTTCTTGAAAAGTATAACCTGAGCAGACGCCACAAGCCGATTTCACGAGTGAAATCAGATCAGAGGCAGGTTTGGGAAAGGGAGAGGAGAGCATAAAATGATACTTCTTACATAGGAACTGGCAATTGCCCAATCCTTGGGTGTAATGACTGGGTTTTGAGCTAAAATAGACCAGATTAAGCAAGCTCTGGGGATCCTTCTTACCTGGGAGCGGGGACTTCCAGGGGGGAGAGAGAAGAGCTTATAGGCAATCACAGGCTTCTCCTAGGTGCAGCTTCTCCTAAATGTAAATGAAGGTGTGAGCTGTAAAACAGTGACATGAGGGAACATAGCAATGGTTTCCTGTAGCGAAAGGGAATTCCAGCCCATTACTGTTCTGCAAAAGAAAGTATAAATTATGAGGTATATGGAAACCGGATATTGCATAGCAAAGGATGATATATAAAAACATAGGTATACTTTAAGATAGGAAAGTCTTGCTCAGATAGGATATAGACACTCTTGGACAATGGAGAGTGACATTTCATAGAAGATCAGGGTAGGAAATCCAGATCTTTATTTTACACTTAATGGAAAAAATCTGGTTATTTCTGCAGCTGAGTATTAATGAAGGAAAAAGGTTGCTTTGTCTTCTGCAAGATGTTAATTTTCCTGTTCTGTTGAATAGGGGAATAATGTTGTTTGGGTCCCCTAGTTGTTACAACTGGTGTTCTTTCAGCTCCTTGTACACCAGGTATCTCCTTGTGCTCTGGGTGCCAAAGGTACCTGAGATACCTGCATAGGGATGGCAGGTAAGGGAGTGAGAGAGAGACCTACAGAAGACCTGGGCAGGTCTTTATTGGCAGCTGGACATCAGATGGGATCATTTAGGCATTGGACACCTGTGGTTTGTTGATTGGAGTCCAGTGGCACATTTCACTTAAATTTTGCTGTTGTACAGACCTGACTATGTTAAATCTGCTGGAAGTGGTGTCATCTGTTCCCCACTCATGGTGTCGAATGTTGTTGTTTCTTTCTAATTTATTTTGTGTTTAAGTCACAAGAAGCAAAGAAACATTTTGCAGTGGAGCGCCGCCAACTTTCACCACCTGGATCTGTGGGTTTAATATGAGCTAAAGCCAAGTAAATAATACGCTGGGAAAATGAACCCAGAGAATGCACTTACTGCTTGTTTTCACAGAATTTCATTATACAATTATCTATCAATCCTTGTGCCAGTAGGGAATCGATTCTAAATTTGGTGTCATCTTTCTAGTAGGTCTTCTAGTAAAGCTCTGATAGTATTTTCTTGTTCCTGGACTGAGCTCTCTGAGGCAAAAGCATGAGTTTAATTTGGGGACAATCAGATGTCAATTTTTAAGACACTTGTTGTTTATCTATGGTAATTTACTGCAGGGGAAATTTCAGTGTTACAAGGCAAGGAGGAAAACAAAGCAGTTTGGCTCAAATTTCCCTCACGCTCTTTGAATGGTGACTGTGCTGCTTATGTAAATCAGATCTTTGGTCGAAAAGAAGCATGGAGGGCTTTAAAAGGTTCTAAATGGATGGCCGTCTTATTGTACCCTGCATCATTCCCACAGCCTCGTGTGGTCATGGAGGGGTCCAAACCTGGCCCCTTCTACTGTTCTCTAATCTCACTATAGTCCTCTGTTTCTCTGTGAATGTGAGGGGACAGAGGCATGCCTGTCCTCTTCTCCAAGTCTTCCCCCGTTTATCCCTTCTTGGCAGCTCTGCCAAGCAAGAATGGGGCCATTTGAGACTTGCAGTTCAAAAGCAAACCTGGCATTGGGGTGGCAGTGGGCACCACTGCTCTTCAGGACAACAAGGAGTTCTTTGAAAAGCAGAATTAGTGAAACCCCGTTTCCTACACCTTTATATGTTGTGATTTAACCTCACTGTCTTCAGCTCCTGCTTCTCTTGCCCTTTTTAAATACTCCCTTCACTCCTCTCCCCAGGAATCATGTTCCATTTAAGACTTTTCGCTTTTCTGTGTCCTTTAGGTTTTGTCCCCTACTTGACATGCTATCCAAAAACCTACGTAAGCACTGGTTGTGCTGAACACAGCCTTGTATAAGGAAAAAAATATTTTGGGACATGTAGGCCTTTGTCAGTATTTCTTTAACAGATAATTTCTGGGGAGCTTGCATCACTCTCCTTTTGAAACCTCATTAGCAGCTTGAAAATCTGAGATCACCTGAAAAGAGCAGGAATAACCCCAAAACTTTAAACTTCTTTGTATGTTTGTCATTCTGATTTGGACAGATATTTGCTGAGACTGATTCACGATTCACTACTACTTATTTCCTTAGGAAATGTCTTGAGACTTATCAAAGAATTAAGGCAGGGGAGAGTTGCTCTCCAGAAATCTGCTTCCTTTCCTCATTGTTCTTTTTCTGTTTATCCTTTGAAAACTCTGTGTGTGATCTGCTGTTCAAATAGCAGTTAATTAAAATTTTAAGAGTTTTCGGTGCTTTAATGTGGCTGAGTATCTACTTGACCACTGGGATATATTGATGCCCAATCCCTAACTCTTATAATATAAACGACTTAGTGATTTTTTTGTTTGTTTGCTTTATTGCTTCTCTAATGCACCAGAGTGTTGTTTCTGGTTTTGTCTAGAGCTGCACATTGAAGGTCTTCTTTTGTGTGTGTGTATGTGTATTACATTAAATTCTTCAGTGCTTTGGTTACAGTCTTAGTGCCTCACCACATAAAAAATGACTTGCTTATAATTTATTATAGGGGAAAGGTCCTCTATTTTACACTTCATTTGGTTATCTGTTCGGTAGGCCAGATATTCTGAAAGTAGTATCGTAAGATTTCCACTTGATATTCTGATATAGATTTACTGTCTGTATTATATTTAACATTCTCGGGATAATTTGGTACCACCATAAAATTTAAGATTCATAGAGCAAAAGGGCAAAAGAAACTATTCTATCATCTTCCCTGATCTGCAGGTTCTTTATATTTAATCCAGTCACTAATATATTGAGCCAAGTGTCATGAACTTGATTAAATAATGTCATCCAGATGAGCTTTCATACAGTGGATCTTGTTACACTTTTCATGGAAAATTAGAGAAGTTAGTCCCCCAAGCCTTCCCTTTCTGAAGACCCATGTGTACTATAATTACAGAACTCTCTACATCATCTTTGAAATAAACTAAATGTTACAGCTTAACTTACTGACTTAAAGGCATTTTTTTCCCTTTCCCAGTCATCTCTGTGGATCTTTATTGCCCTCTCCAAAATTTAAAAAAAAATCCCCATTATAGTATTTGTAGCAGAAGCATATATTATATGTATATATAGCATGTGTTTTAAAGATGTGGGATTACTGAAGCAGGCAGGAAAAAGCTAAGGTATGATCCGACATCTGCCTACAGATACTTGCAGGCAGTTACAAAGATGATGGATCCAAGCTCTTTCCATTGATTGTAGATGGCATAAAGAGACCCAACCCTGCATTTTGGGAGGTTTACAGGCCATTGGGTTCAGAAGAAGTCTTTTATTCAGAGGGTTGTGCAGCACTGGAACAGGTTCTGTCCTTGAAGGGGATGGACTGGACAGAAAAAAACAGCAGCTGACCTGACCTCATGTAAGAAATTGCCATGCTTCGGACAGGAAGTCGCAGTAGATGATCTCCAGACATGTCCTCCAATCAGATTTCAATGACTCTGTGAGATAGAGTTGTGTTTCTCTGGATCAAAGTCCCGAATGTTTTACATAACCATTCAGAGCTTCCCATCACTTAATATTTCATCAGTCTTTTTGTCCCACCAGTAGATTTTATCAACAGTACGTAGTCTGTGCTCTCCAATTGTTGACGATCACGTCGAATGATAAAGCCTTCTGGAGAAATGCCACTATGTTTCCTTCCCTAATCAATTAAGACTATTTTTTTTTCTGATACATAATTTACTTATTTGTTAATCTATGTCACTGATGAGGTGTTTGTTTATTAATACTGTTAGGGCAAATAACTCGTATTTTACAAACGGCTAAACCTAAACAAGCACAATTGCCTTTACTATCAAGCAAGTAAATTTTCCCCGCAAAAATTGAAAGCAGATTTTTGTTGTGTTGCTGTTTTTCCATTAAAATATAGTGACTGGTACTGATTATCTTTCAAACCTGGTAGTTGATTTGCTTTAGTTTGTTGTTAACACGATCCTATGTCATCGTTCTATCACTATTCCTGGGACTGACGCCAGGTGATCTTGAGCATTGCCCCTTTTACAGAATACTATATAGTTTTCCATTTTTCTAGAATTTTCCCCTGTGTTCCAGGACTTGCTACATACGAATGTCAGTAACTCTGTTTCTCAATACTTTAATGAATCTTTTTGACCACTTGTTTTTTCCATATATATCTCGTAATGACATTCATTCTCTTCCTTTACAAACTTGAGCTTGAGGAGTATTTTATACTCTTGCCTTTTTTGATCTATACTCTTGTACCAATAACTTAATTTTATCAATAGCTTTTTCTTAACACATTGATCTGCATTTATCCAAATTCCTTCAGGTCTGAATTATGCTTAAGTTAAAAGTTTTTATGTACATGTACATGTATGACTGTGTGTATATATATATATCTGTATTTGTCTGTCAGTTCCATCTTTCTGAGATAAATTAGCCAGAGATATTTAAAGATGAGATTTTTGGAAAAGTCTCTAAATCTTAGAAAAGATCAAGTGTTGTTTCTCTGATGAGATGAAATACACCACCTTAGTTAAATTGTTTATGTTATTGCCATTAGCACAGGATCTCAAACCATTTATACTTAGTGTTTCCACTTGAACCTCTCAGTGACCCTCTTTGAATTGTTGGAAAACTGTAAGCTTCTCTTAGTTTTCCTAAGTGGTAAAATTAACCTCTACTTTTTTTCACCATCCAGGTAAACAGAGTTGCTCTGGAGAAAGGAGGCTCTTGTCTACACAATCATCCTTCCGCTCTCTGCCCAGGAAGCAGACTGAATGAGAGAAAAAGCTCTGTCCTGGCCAATCTTCTTGCTCTGCAGCACTTCTCAGGCTCTTCCCTTCACCCCAGGGGCGGAACTGGTATTTACATAAAAACAAACCACTTTTTTTTTTTTTTTTTTTTTTTCTTCTTTTTTTTTTTT
>VZTM01038548.1:145468-176871 GCA_013400555.1 Jacana jacana | reverse complement strand
TTCCCTTGGTGTTACCATAGAGTTTTTTTAAGGTGAGGCTTACTTTCCACTTGATAAATATTTTTAATTATTTAAATATAAGTATTGGTACAAATTAGCACCACGCAAAGATTTACTATGGCCCCTCTTCCAAGTTTTTGGCCTTGAGTGCTTAGAAGGGTGAGGAACCTCATTGCAATAAAATACAGAGTGTTTGTTAAGTGTAGCTATAGGTCTGTTTTGATCCTACTTCTTTTGCCAACCCATACTTTGACCTTAAAGGGAGAATCAGTCGCTGAATAAAGCAGTAAAGATCACTGGTTAAAGAGGTGCAGAATACTCCCTTGAAGTTGTCATGACCAGGCTAGGTAGAAAGTTCTTAGAGAAGGCCAATGGCTACTGTCTTCAAACAACTTGTTCAGTGATGCTCACTGGGAATGTTTACCTTCTCTTTTTTTTTTTTTTTTTTAAACTTTATGGGTTTTTTTTTATGAGTCATTTTGTGTCTTTGCTAAATTGGGGATATTCAGTGACTGATGAATTTGGCAAGGATAAGTGGATGATATAATTTCAATGACACATTTTCAATTCACCAGCCTCTCTCCATGACCCGAGGGATTTCAAAGTTCCTGTCTAGCTGTTTAACTGAAAATATTTTTCAAGTGTCCTTCTTGCTTTTCCTCTTGTTTTACTCATTCTGTTCATTTACAGTGCTATGAAATATGCCCAATTTGGGGCACCTATTGCAGGTAAACCTCTGAAAAGTACTGAAAAATGTAGGTGCTGCTGAAGCTGATGGATAATAAACTTGGTTGACGCAACCTGCAGCACTTCCAGTGGCTGAATTAATTCACCTGTGGGGGATAATTACTGAAATTAAATTATATTGAAAATACAGCATTGCTCACATATTAAGGAAAGGTATAAAATCAAACAGCTTTTAGGGTAGAATACAGCTGCAGCTGGTATTTGAGGAACCCACTATATCTGCATTTCCCTGTACAGAATTGCTTGCAAAGCACCACGGAGGATGGAGTGGAGTGGAGATTCTACAGCCAAGACTCTGTGATAACACAACAGATCTGGGAACAAGATGGTCCTATGAAAACTGAGAAGCTGCCTACTTGCTACCATGAGCCAACAGTCTGTCAAATTTCAATGAAATGCTGTCCTTTGCGCGAACTATGTTCATTACAATGACATTATAATACCAAAACACACCTCCATCCTGAAGGCTACCCACCTCCAAGGTACGACCACCCTTCCTTGAGTCTGTGCCCTGAATTTTCTGTAAACTATACTTCTACTACTAAACAATAGTATAAAAATAGTGGTGATTGATGGGACAGAATCTACTTGGTGTCCCGTATCTAGTGGAGTCCCTCAGCGATCAATATTGGGACCGGTACTGTTCAATGTATTTATCAATGACTTCGATGAGGGAATAGAGTGTACTATCAGCAAGTTTGATGATGACACCAAACTGGGAGGAGTGGCTGACATGCCAGAAGGCTGTGCTGNTGTAAAGGGTGAGTGTCAGGAGGATGGAGCCAGGCTCTTCTCAGTGACACCCAATGACAGGACAAGGGGTAATGGATGCAAGCTGGAACACAGGAGATTCCAGTTAAATACGAGGAAAAATTTCTTCGCAGTGAGGGTGACTGAACAGTGGAATGGGCTGCCCAGGGAGGTTGTGGGGTCTCCTTCTCTGGAGACATTCAAAACTCGCCTGGAGGCGTTTCCATGTGACCTGCTCTGGGTGTTCCTGCTCCGGCAGGGGGATTGGACTAGAAGATCTTTCAAGGTCCCTTCCAATCCCTGATATTCTGTGATTCTGTGAAAAATAGCCCAAGAAATGGGTGATATGAAGGAAGACACCATGATGAGCAAGGCAAGGAGGGCTCCATCACAGACTGCCTTTGATTTCTGGGACCAGTCGACGGGCTGAGTTTGTTCCCCCCGCCCCTGCCAAGGGACGCCTTTGGGTAAGACTTAAAATGTACCGAGTGCTTCCTCGGGAAACTTTGAAATCTCTCTAGAGAGTCTCTTTCCTATGTTCATAGCCAGGATGCATTATTTGTAACTCTGTCACGCAATTTGTGTAATTAACAATACTTTTGCCTGCGCTGCTTTGCAGACAGTGTATTTATCACCGGCAATGCATACGAACCTTTATATCTGTTGCTTAAATTGCACTGGTCAAGTAGCTGGTCGTTTCAGTTTCCTGCTGAATGTGACAAAAGACTTGAGAACAGCCATGCTGGTTCATGAACACAACTAGACTGAAGGTGCAGTCTACTGTTAGTGCAGCTGGAATCATGATAGTTTAATATATTAAACGCTACAGGACTGATGGTGGTGAAATCCCACTAAGTTAGGTGGGACTGTTGATCTGCATGAAGGCAGGGAAGCTCTAAAGAGGTTGACAAGCAGCTGAACATGAGCCAGCAGTGTGCCCAGATGGCCAAGAAGGCCAATGGCATCCTGACTTGTATCAGAAATAGTGATCAGCAGAAGTAGGGAGGTGATTGTCCCACTGTACTCAGCTCTGGTGAGGCCACACCTTGAGTCTTGTGTCCAGTATGTCCTCAACACAAGAGGGATCTCAAGGTGTTGGAGCGAGTGCAGAGGAGGGCAACAGAGCTGGGGAAGCACTTGGAGGATAAATCTTATGAAAAGTGACTGAAGAAGCTGGGACTGTTTAGTTTGAGGAAGAGGAGGCTGAGGGGAGACCTCATCACTCTCTACAACTACTTGAAAGGGCATTGTAGGGAGGTTGGTGTTGGTCTCTTCTCACAGGTAATTAGCAATAGAACAATAGGGAATGGCTTCAAGCTGCAGCAGGGTAAGTTTAAGCTGGACATGAGAAAAGAATTCTTTCCAGAAAGAGTGATGAGACCCTGGAATAAGCTGCCCAGGGAGGCAGTTGAGTCCCCATCCCTGAATGTGTTTAAGAATCGATTAGATGTGGTGTTGAGGGATATGGTGTAGGGGAGAGCTTTATAGAGTGGGGCTGAAGGTTGGACTCAATGATCCCAAGGGTCTCTTCCAGCCTAAATGATTCTCTGTTTCTCTGATTCTATGACTTAGGCATCACTCAGAATTTAAACCCAGCTGCACCTAGCCTCCCACCTTGGTCAGGAGTGTTAGAATGCAAGGGGGGTTATTTTCTGACAAAACTACTTTTGCCTCAACGCAATAAACTGGAGCCAGCTAGGACAACTTTGCATGTCACCTTGCAGGCAGAGCCTAGCCATGCTTAGAAACTGTGGTTTGGTTTGACTTTGCAGAACACTCCATATGGCAGGAGCCTTGAGTGGTTTGAGAACACACTTTTACTTGTTGCTTGTGTTCCAGTAAATGTCAGCGTAATTGAAATCTCCGTGATCAATGTCTGGGCTTTCTTACAAGTCTCCCTTTTTCATGCATAAATGCTTCCTGTTCTTCCTTCTAATCCTGCCCTGGAGATGCATAACAGTTCCTTATGTCTGTTGTTTTTTCCCTGTTTTCACTCTCATCTCGGTCCAAACTCTTTCAGCTGTGGTGAGCAGACTGTATTCGTAAACTTTTCCCTCTGAGAAAATGTCCTTCCTCACATACGTTTGCACATTCATGTACTGTATCCTGCTTCTTGAATGCTAACATTGCCAGTGCTTTGGTTTATTGATATTAGATGGGGGTAGTCATGATCCACCACTGTATTATTTATGGCAAATATGTAAGGATAAAGAAGGAAAAACATCCCGTCTGTTTCTCCCTCTGGGTTTTCTTGGTTGGTGTTTTTTGTTTGTTTGTTTGTTTTTTATGATTCCATTTTGTAAGCAGGGGGAAAAACTAAGTGAGCTAATTAAAAGACTGAAAGACTGTCTTAGCTACACATCAACATTTCTTGGGAGATCTGTTACAGAAGATGCTTGTCTTGGAAATGTAATTGACTTCTAGTCCAGTCATGTGTTGAGTTTGATGAGACATTTCCCTGACCTTAGGAAGTTTTTGCAAGACTGGTGATTCTGCATTTTTGATACAGGATCTTATGATATTCTCTCAAATCTCACCTTTTTTTTTACTGTTCTTTTGGACATCCTTTCCTATTTCCCTCCATGTTTCAATGGAGTCTCTCATGGTGCTTCCATAGGTTCACGTACCATCTTTTGCTGAGAACAGCCACATCTCCTCTTAGATTCAACAGGCTGCCTGTATGAATTAACTGTCCACGTTAAAAGGGGGAATCATGTAACCTGTTCCTCTATTTTTCCTCCATCAGGAACAGAAGACACCAAGTTACCCAGAAGCACAGACGCCAAGTCCCCGTAAACCAAAAAACGGTCTCTTTTTTCACTCTACACCTTCTCCTAAAATATTTTTTCCTCCTTTCTTTCACTTTGAGAAAAGAAAACCCACACCCAAAACAAAACAACAACTTCTCCCTTTCTTTAAAATACTTGGTGCTGTGGTCAAGTCCCACCTGCTTCCTGGAGCCTCCACCTCTGACACCACTCTTCTTCCAGGGTCCAAAGTAGGGACATTAGAGCTGCCAGCCATACAAAGTCATGTTCTGGGTTTGGTCCTCCCCCAACATACCCTTTGTTTATTCTGCTAAGACTCACCTGCTTCTTACTCTTTCCATGGATTTGTGCAGTTTTCACTGACCCTCTCTCAAATGTTGTTTCTTACAGTAGCTGTTTCACTCTTTTCACAGTACTTGCTGCCCTTTGGATCAGAAACCTCTCTCTGGTACTTCTCTCTCTCTTGTGGTAATGAAACCACCAGCATGACACATCAGGTCACTGCTCTCTTGCTACAGTAACCTTTCTTGAAGTCTTAACATTCTGTGGAAGACCTAAGCAGTAACTTATGTCACGGTGTTTTTGCCAGGGAGTTACATAGAGCAAAAAAAGAAAGGCTGGATGAACTGAGCTCTAGGATGTGAACTTGGAAATATGTCTCTCTTGGATGGCAGTCTAGAGGTGGTGGGGAATGTCTTTATTGTTCTGTATATGGCTATGTATTCTTTTATTCCTAAGCTTTAACTGTGGAGGGTGACAATTCCCCCTCCCCAGGAATTAGAGGACATCAGATATAAAAATGAAAGGAATGTGATAGGAAGAATACATTTTTAGAAAACTAGATACAGACCATGATTTTAGACACATTTGACCCTGAGTCAACTTTAACTTCTCCATGACCTTCTCCAAGATATGATTCTACCACTCCATCCCTGCCAAGGCTCAGACAAGGACAGCACCAATTAGGTTTATTAATGTAATTAAGATTTTTTTTTTCTTCCTTAAAATAATATTTAGAGCTTCAGATACTTCCTTCAGCTTAATACTTAACTAGTTTATATAGATAATGAGAAAACCATACATTCAATTTGATTTCATCTTGAAAGTGAAAGTACTAATGGTAAATAATATAAGACATCCCTTTTCATTTAGCATTAGCTCTAACACTCCTGGGGCTAAAATTAACTGAAATACAGATTTAGAGTCAAGGGGGAATGTAGAAAATAGCATTCCCAAGGCAGATGAAGCAGCAGTAGGTGAGACTGTATCTGGGATATTGTGTGCAGTTCAGGGCCCCTCAGTTCAAGAAAGACAGGGAACTGTTGAGAGAGCCCAGGGCAGGGCTACCAAGATGATGAAAGGGAGTGGAGCATCTCCCATAGGAGGAAAGGTTGAGGGAGCTGGGTCTCTTGAGCTTGGAGAAGAGGAGACTGAGGGGTGACCCCATTAATGTTTATAAATATGTAAAGGGTGAGTGTCAGGAGGATGGAGCCAGGCTCTTCTCAGTGACGTCCAATGATAGGACAAGGGGCAATGGGTGCAAGCTGGAACAGAGGAGGTTCCACTTCAATATGAGGAAAAACTTCTTCACAGTGAGAGTGAGGGAACCCTGGCAGGGGCTGCTCAGGGAGGTTGTGGGGTCTCCTTCTCTGGAGACATTCCAAACCCACCTGGACACATTCCTGTGTGACCTGCTCTGGGTGTTCTTGCTCTGGCAGGGGGATTGGACTAGATGATCTTTCAAGGTCCCTTCCAATCCCTGACATTCTGTGATTCTGTGTGACTTTGCAGTGTAGTCCAGCTCCTAATGAGTCAAGATGATATTGACCGGTCAACACCACATTACTCAAGCAGGAAGCAATGGGTCTGATGTGCAAATTCAGCTTTTTCTGTCCTGGAGATATGGAACTGCATCAGTGAGTAGCAAGAACAGTAAGTGAGGTGGAGTGGGTGTGGCAAGGAGTGCTTTAAGAAAAAGCTTGAGCACAGGGAAGTTTGGCAAGATTGATTGGCAAGTTTGACCACAGGGAACGCTGGAATGAGATTTTGGAATCCTGAAAAGGCCAACAGGTTTGGTGTATCCTTACCCTTAATATACCTAGGAGCATCAGGCAGGGGTTAAGAGAGGGTGATTTAGCTGAGTCATTAGAAGAACAACTTGTGTTGCTTTGTTCTGCCCTGTAAAATGCTGAAACGATTTGCCAAGTCAGATGTACGACCCTTCATTCATTTAGACACACAATGGAAAACTCACTTTAAGAAAAAAACGACCATGAAATCTTCTCAGCCTTTGCTTCTGGCCATTGTTCTTTCCCTGGGCTTATCTTTTATACGACAAGCCATAAGAGTGAACAGTATTATTAACAACTCTGTCTCTGAGTGTCTAGGCCCCTGTTTCTCTTGGGCTCATAATGCTGCTCCTAAATTGGAAGATAGAATTAACTGCTGCACTGTTAGGACTCCTTAGGAATGAAGGAAGAGAGCCTAGGCAGGAGTGAAGGAAGAGAGCCTAGGCATGGAAATTCTTCTCTCCACGATGCAGGCCTTCTAGAATGTCCCATGCAACAAGTTGTCTTTCTCTCCCCCAAGCTCTTGTTGTAAAAGTGTGGTTTTCAGTTCCCAGAGAATCAATGTGAGGTGCTGGGGTAAACTTTGATGTCATTTTGGAAAGGGATGACATCAGAGATTTTGCAAGAGTTGTTCTGACACTGAATTTGTTCTCTTCACCTCCTGTGGATTGAGTTCTTCTGCAATGTCTCCCTTTATAAAAAACAAAGCTAGCACGTAAGAATGATCTTGCTGTATAGAAGGGTATAAAACAAGCATATAACAGCAAATTAAATTAGAATTTCATAAACTGAAGCAAGCAAAGCTGGGGAAAGGTACGTTGCAGATCTCTTAAATCATGAATGATGTGAAAATATGTGAGCAGAGAGGTATTAGTCATCATGTTTTTTTCACTGTGGAAGAACTAGTGGGCCTCAGAGAAACTGTCCTGCTGCAGGTTTAAATCAAACAACAGGGAATCTTTATGCTGTGGATTAAATTGCAGGAATCTTTGTGGGACATTTTGGAGGCCAATAGTAAGGACAGAGCTGGAAAGGATCTGGACAGATTAATGAAGATAAAGTCCATTTTCGGCCATTCCATGCAGCCCTTTAGATGCAAGTTTCATGTCAGATGCTGCCACTGATGGCTAGAAACAGGGGATTACAACATAGGAAAGAACCCTTTTATGTGTGCCCCATTCTTATTCTGCTCTGTAAACATCTGCTGCCAGCAGCTCTTGGAGAAAGGATGCTGAATATATGGACCTTCAATCTAGGACACAGCAGGACTCTTTGTAGGAAACAGCTGATGGCTTTCTGAAACCTAGAGGGATGAAACACATCTTCACTTGTCTCTTTTTCAAGCAAATGGCTAACGTGAGACTTGTAGTGAACTTAACACCTGACAAATGTAAGGCCATTTGGTAATAATGCCCTCAGAGCTGTATCTCCTGAGTTAACCTCAGTGTACCAGCTGATCTTTCACCTCTACAATGACAACATTCATTTAATTGAAAAATGTTAGTATTTTTTATACATGAATATCAGCTTCATAGCATGTCTGTCATATATATAGCACCAACAAAAAGCAGAAATTCCCATGGGTTTAGAAATCCCTCACAGAAGTTCTGAAAGAACAATGAATTAAGTTTATTCATGTCTATTTTACAGAAAAATAGCAGTAGGCTTCATACTAGAGTAGGTAAAAGGTTCCATTTCTGTGTTGTTTATTCCTTTCCCACAAAGTAGAAATATAAAAAAAAGTATTTCCACAGTTTGGGGAATTTAATGTCTTTTCTACTTCTCGGAAAAAAAGAAAAGAGAGAAAGTTCAAAAGGGGAGGTGATGTCTGGGCCTGGCTAAGGGGGAACTCGATGGGTGGGCACTGCATCTGTGCACATCACCTGCTCATGCACAGAAGACCCTCCAGGCCATATTTTGGTGAGCCCGGGCAACGATGAGTCCTGTGCTGCGCTCTGAAGAAGACAACTCTGTAGTCGAAAGCTCTTTTACAGTGAGAAAGGCAGGCAAGGTTGAAGGCTTCCCACCGCAAAAATGCTTTTCTCCAGCCCTTGTCAGCTCTGCCCTGGGAACCAACCGCTGAAATGCTTCTGCCATCTGCAGCTGCAGCTCACAGGTGGAGAGAGAGGTGACCTCTCTGCAGGAGAGCACATGCTGCCCGGGACCCATAGGATGCATCTGGGAACAGAAAGTCCTCTTCCTGAAGCATGACAGCATCCTGGCAGTGGCTGCTGTATGTAATGGCACGGTACCAAGCAAGAGCACGTATCCTAACACACAAGTGGTTTACAGCCAGATGTGCGAGGCAGGGGAAAAGATTCTGCACCCTGAGAAATGCTCACAGGACCCATTATACAAATTTCTCTTCCCAATTAGAAGCCCATTCTCTTTGGCAGTGTTTGTGCCACTCGAGTTGTCTTAGAGCCTTTACTGAAAACAAATCTACTGGCAAGAATTTTGACCCATCTAGCAAAGGTCAAGCAACTATTGCAAGCTTAGAAAGCAAAAGTTGCATTTACGATGTTTGAGAGCTCGTGATGAAAAGGGCACATGCCTATTTCTTCAGGTACATGATTCATACAGTACCACGTAACTTCCTTATCCAGTGGAAAAAGGTCACATTTCAGATGGCAAATATTTTCAGAAGCAAGTGAAAAATTATTTTGGAAGTAATTTTTGAGTATGAACATGAAATTTTTGAGTAATTTTTAGGGAGACTAACTATTTATAGGGAATGACTGTTTTCAGGGAAAATAACTTTTTTTTGGTGACAAGTTGTTCATAGAACTCAATTTTGAGCAAGAAAAGCATATCTCAGTTATGCAATTGTGAATTCAGCTCTCTGAGACAATCAGAACAATAAAAAGGTGAAACGTTTTCTGTTATTGCTGTATCAGAGCGTGTGAAGGTGAGCTCTTTAATTCATTCCCCTGGAGATCCTGGGGAAAAAAAAAGGTTGTAAAGTAGAAAAAAATTGCCTATGTACTGCAGTCAGCACCCAGACATCTGACTTCTTTCCATGGGGAATTTAAAGACTCAGGGAGTATTAACTTTTTGAGGAGGTGAATACTCGATAGTCCTACGTTCGCATGGCAGTGGGCACAGTCACAGGCCAAAGTCAGGAAGGAAATTTATTTGCTGTGAGTGTAATGCTGTGAATACACAAGGAAAACAAACCTTGTCTTCTCTAAAATAAAACCCACCCCACAACTCAGTTCTGCCACCTCTACTCAGAGTAGCTGGCATCTGATTATATAGTAAAGCCCCTGAACTAATCAGCTTTTATTACTTGCTCTCTATGGCCCAGTACTACAAGAAAAAATATCCCAAACAAAACCCCCTGAAGAACTATCATGTGCTTATTTGCTTTTTAAAAATTCTTTATTAATTTGAAAGACCATTAAGGAAGGTTACTCCTTAAAGGTGGCCTGGAACGACTGAGCTTAAACTTGATAAACTTCGCCCGACAGCATGAGACAGTGAAAAAAGTTCAAATACCAGCCCAAAGTAAAAATAATACTCAGGTTCACAGAAAACTCCATTAAATCCTGTACTTTATGTCAGTCCCAGAGACTATAGGGAAAACCCAGGAAGAACAGCTTTTGAGCTTCCAGTGGTTTCAGCTGAGTGGTGGCATTTGTGTGAGGGACGGAAGTAGCCAATTCCCAAATGAAAAGCAGACCTTAAAAAACAAAGCAAAACACAAACCAACCCAATCATGAAGGATCTGCTCTCAGCTACACACTGGTTTGGCACCCGGTGTTCCGTATCTTGGCCTTTAGTCTGCTTTGTGGTCTCGGGGCTAGAAAATATATTTTGTTCCAGCAATTAAGCTTTCATTTTATGTTTCTCAGGACCAAAATTTCTGGCTCAGAGATTGCCAACAACAGAAATGTTAATCCAAGGGTGGGGCACAGCATCGAATAAATTGTACATGTTCTCTCGGAGGTTCTTTTTGCTCCGTACTATATCCAGAACAGGAATGATAACATCTTTAACTAACTAGGTTAAATTTACACTTTGATTTATTCCTTGGGAGCGTGCGAATGCAAGGTGCCAAGCCTCACATTTGGTCCTCAAATGGCTCTCAGTGCCTCGTCTCTCAGGCAGGCTCAGCCTTTCCCTGGGGTCAGTTGTTAGGAGTTTTGAAGAAAAAGATCATTTCCAGCCCCATCAGATACAGAGTTCATCTGAGCTCAGAAGAGGAGTATTGCGGCCAACGGACCTGCTTGACAACTTTATGAAGGTTAGATCAAACATGTGTTTCCTACTGTCCCATTGTTTTCCATCCCACGGTTATAAAATACATTGTTAAGCCACGTTATCTGTTCAGGCCCTTGTAAAACTCTGTCATTCAATGGATCTTTATTAACCAACAAACCAGCAACAAAAATGTTTTCACTTTTCATTGTCTTGTTTAATGTCGAACACGTGCAGCTTGTTTTCCTTATGCTTCATTTTCCTTTGTTGCGTTCACATCTGTGTTACCTGTTCTGCCTTGTCCCCTTGTCTTTAAAAGAGGGACGACTGTGCTGTGGAAGTCATGGGATTTCTCCAGCCCTTAGGTCTCAGCATCAAGGGCCTCGTGGCCCAAGTCATGGGTAACCTAGCAAGCAGAGGACTCGGTGGCTCCGAGTACAGAGCTGAGAGGTGCTTTAGAACTTTGTAGAAAGACTGAAGCTGTCAAATTAGGTTGCACAGTAAGCACTATGATGATCTGTTTAAGTTTCCTAGAAAAGCCAAGGGGAAGTTTTTTGAGCAAGACATATCAAACTCTCGTCACATACATTTTGGGGCAATGCCCAGGTTCCAGACGCTTTGAAATAGATGACTGATGATCTAGTAACACAGGGACTGCTGTGAACTGCATACATCAGCAATCCAGACATTGTGTCAGACTTGAAGAAAGGGCCCTTGCACGTACCTTTCTTACAAAGTGCGGAAAGAAAAAGGAGGAGCTGCCTTGCCCTGTGACACAATGTGGTTGTTTTCAAGCCACACACTTCCTGAAGAGGGAATCGAGGAGTGCGTGATGGCAGTCTTGTGTTTCTTCATCACCATTTGCAGATCCTTTCAAGTAGCCTGTAGACAACCAGGTTCAGTGGCAAAAACAGTTGTCTGATGCACGGCCTCAAACAAGGCTGAGAAGTCTTCAATGTAAGTTCCTACGTTCTCACCTGAAAAATACTCTGGAATGATACTTCTTTTAGGGCTTTTGGTTGTAGTTCTGGTTTGCCTCATTTTTTATTATTGGGTTGTTTGGGTTTTTTTCTGAGCCAGAAAACTAACAGAGAATGTAATACCTTGGCTAAGGAATTCAGCTGGAAGAAAAGTAGGGGATGATCCATCTGTTTTCAGACCCTTTAGTGGTTGGAATCATATATATATATATTTGCTGGTCTCTTCTCACTGGTAATTAGCGATAGAATGAGAGGGAACGGCTGCAAGCTGCAGCAGGGTAGGGTTAGGCTGGACATTAGGAAAGAATTCTTCACAAAAAGAGTGGTCAGAGCCTGGAATGGGCTGCCCAGGGATGTGGTGGAGTCCCCATCCCTGACTGTGTTTCAGAGTCGATGAGATGTGGTGTTGAGGGATCTGGTGTAGGAGAGAACTTTGTAGAGTAGGGCTGATGGTTGGACTCGATGATCCCAAGGGTCTCTTCCAACTGAAATGATTCTATGATTTTATATATGGTGTCCTGCTTTGAGGTAAAACAAACCAATTTTCTGTTCAGTAGTTTTACTTTTTTAGCTGGGCCTCCTCTAACTGATTAAAGTCTGAAATTAACAGCACATTGTTCAGAAACTGTTCCGTCTCACAGTGATAAGACCAAGGGATGGTGCAGAGAGGCCCTTGCTCATACTTTTTGCTATAACAACCAAGGTCAGGTAATTTTGTTATTTGCCCCACTGGAGGGTAGGAGGCAGAAAAGCATAGAGGGGTTACACTTGTAGGGAGGAACGGCCAGGACAGGTGACCCAAAACTGACCAACTGGAGTATTCCATCCCATCTGCATCATGCTCAGCATAAAAGCTGAGGGATCAAAGGGTCATTAGCTTCTTCCTTCAATGGTCGATGTCTGAGGAGGACCCTGTCTGTTTGTCTGCCTTTGATCCTGACCCGGAATCCAGCTCCTGTCAGTCACTGAGTCCAGCCTGGGACGTTTATTGATGCTGCTGGTGGCGTGATCGTTGTCCTGGAAGCCTGATGATGGCTATGGTTGGAATTGATGATCCCAAGGGTCTCTTCCAACCTAAATGATTCTATGATTCTGTGATTCTACAACACAGTTTTGTATAGACTGTATACTTTTTTTCCCTTTCTTTTATACTTTTTTTCTTTTTATTGTTTATTATATTATTATTATTTATATTTTCATTAAAGTAGTTTAGTTTTTTTTTTCCTACACTCCTGAATCTCTTTAATCCTTTCCTCTCCTCTCATTTCCTTAGTGGTGGTGGGGGAGGAGGGGTCATCATCTGTTCGATTGGTCAAAACCACGACAGATTTATATATATGTGTGTATAAAACAATGGGAAAACAGAGTATACAACTCTTTTTTTTCGTTTTGTTTTGTTTTTCTTTTACTTTTCAGTTTTTCTATGCAAAATTTTCTATTTTTATTCTTTATGGAACATCATAGTGGCTAAAGAAATAATACTTTGTGGCTCACAAGATGTAAAGAGCTGATGCACGCACTAAGTCAACCTCCCTTTTGCTGGACTTGGCTGAAAAGCTGCCCCTGAGTCTAAACAGATGTTTAGAACAATGAAAAGTTTATGGAGTGTATGTTTGTCTTTAGAAAGGGAACATTTAAGAGTTCCTTCAGGCTCAGGATTCGGTCTTTCCTGGAGGACTTTGACTGCCCAGCCAGATTAGAGCAAAACTTAATGATCAGAGAAAGAACGTTTCTATTTATCATAAAAGAGATTCCTTTTCATTGGAAAACAAAGAATAGGGCATGTGGAAACTACATTTCTCACTACGTCTTTTTTGAAGAACCAGACTGATAACAAAAATTCTTTAAGCCTAAGTTTTAGGGGTTTTTATTCTGCTAGGCTTTCAAATATGATATCTGGTAACCAATTACAGTTTTTGGAAGATTTGTAGAAAACAAATCTTATAAATGTTCATTACTTAGGATAAATTCTGCATTTAGAAATACTTTAAACATTATTAACGCTTAGAGAAGTGATCTTATGTTTACCTCTTGAAGGTCTGCTTGTGTGCAGTTCTACATTTTCAGGTGCCAATGAATCCAGCTTTCTATCCAAATTTATCATTCAAATTTATTCTGAAAGAAGAGATTTGTTTATAAATAACCTGCACACTTTTTTTCTTTCGCCCCATATTTTCATTTCTATATGACCTTTCTGTGCTAGTGATCTCATATTTACCCAGTGAATACTTCATTCAACTTTCATAGCATTTAACATTTTAACAAAAATATTCTGTCTGTAGATAAACTTTCTTTTGAATCACAGTGATGTTAGATAAGGAGTCCTTCTGGCATGACAGCCAGAGCAAGCTTTAATAAAACTGTAAAATCAACAGATCCATCAACCCCCCTCCCCAGAACAACCATCTGTCAGAGACAGCAGCAACATCTATCGCTTGCAATAGTCTGATATGAGAAAACACGTTTTCCAGGATAAAGAGATTTCAAAATAAATATGCTATTATCTTGCCAAATTAATACCTAGGCTTTGTTGCAGTGTGCCAGCGGTTGGGCTCTATGCTTTGTCTTCTGTGAAGAGGAAGCACTAACATGTGACATTATTATAACTTCTTGATGTGATCTCTTCATTATGTTACAGGAAAAAAAAAAAAGAAAAGAAAAAAGTAGATGTGGGCAATACAAAGAATGTTTTATCTGCAGAGAATCCTGTTCAGTCCGTGCTGACTATCATGTGCTATCCGTACCCGTGCTCCGAGCTGGGAAGATGCAAGCTGGTTTTTAATTCCAGACTGCACAACCACTTCAGTGCCTCCGCTCACTGGTTCATCTGGGAGGCAGGGTTTGTTAGCAAGCAGAAAAATTATCAACCCGAAGGGCTCGCTCAGGTGAGCAGGCTCCTGTTTAATTGCCTAAAATTACAGGTAGAGTGAGAGTGTGACTTTTTGACGTGTTGTTGGGATTCTTAAATGCTTAGGAAAGGCAGTTGTTGAAGTGGGTAGAATGAGTGGACAGGTGACTCATTGCAACAGGAGAAGACCTGGAAATGACTGCTGGCTTTACAGCATCTCAGAGAGCAGAATAATTTCTGCACTGCCTTCTCGAGGCCAGTGAGTTGCATCGGATGCTGCCTCTTCCATTACCTGAAGGGGGCCCACAGGAAGGCTGGGGAGTGTCTGTTTGCAAAGCTAACAGTGACAGGATGAGGGGCAATGGCTTCAAGCTAGAGAAGAGCAGATTTAGATTGGGTATTAGGAATAGGTTCTTTACTCTGAGGGTGGTGGACCACTGGAACAGGTTGCCCGGGGAGGTGGGTGAGGCCCCTTCCCTGGAGATATTCAAGGAGAGGCTTAAGGAGTCCCTGGGCAACCTGGTCTGGTTGGGGATGTCCCTGCTGACTGCGGGGAGCTCAGACTAGATGACCCTAGAGGTCCCTTCCGGTCTGGACCATTGTATGGTTCTATGATTCTTAGTCTGCCAACGCAAAAAAGATGGATGCTTTAGATGCGCATGGCAGGACAGGACTTGGTGTAGCCCAACCTCAGACTGCTTCAGGATGAGGTTATGGTTGTGAGAGGGGATCAAACATCATGTTGGGTAGCTGCATCCTTATGTGTGGAATGCATGTTATGTTTATATGCATGATGTGTAGGTGACTACTGTGCCCACAGGTATCCTCACCCATGAGATGAATATTTATTAAGGGCTCTGCCTTCTGTGCTTTCAAGACATAGAGAAAAGAAATCCCTCAGCAGAGGCTAAATTCTTATCATCCCAAGGCTGGTAGTGATCCAAAGCATTCTTGGGCTAGGTGCTTAATGGGAGTAACAAAAAAGCAGCTGAATCTAAGCCAGAAATCTGGGCTCTGGCATCTGCAAAAGGAAAATAATAATACTATATTTCCTTCTCCGAAGTCTTGGTGACTGGCAGCCAGAATACACTATGTAGGACAGTAATTCAATACCGTGTCATTTTTTCCCCAGATATGTTTTTTGGGCAGAATTAACTCATGAAATAGCTATGAAAGTTAATGGTGTCATACTGTCCATTTGAAGCCAATTCAGCCATGAAGCCCGTAGATTTTACACAGGTTAACAGGATGATGGGAAAGCCTGGGCTTTTATTTGACTTGCAGATATATAAGAAATATAAAGAGTTTTGCTTGTTTTTTTGTGAGATTTTCAGTTAGTTGCTTGAACTAGACGCTTTTTTCCCTTGTAATGGAAGAATGAGGAACCAGAATAAATGTGCTATAAGACAGCTCATTTATCTGTGCTACTGATTTATCTCCTCTGAGGTGGCTCTTGACCAGCCCACCAACATATTCTCAGCACCTCAATCCCATTGCTTAACTCCAGAAAGCAAACAAATTCAAACTATGGGGAAGATATAACTTAAATAAACATTCCTCTTTAAAGCTTCACCCCTGTGATATATATGTGCCTGGCACAGTGGGAATGAAAGAGAGCTCAATTTATGATGGGAACGCTGCTTTTAATTCAATAGCTTGGCACATTAATAAAGAAGGATTAAATGTCAGTATTTGGAGAAACTTATGTTATTCTAGAGAGGTAGCATTCTGCTTGACAGAGTCTTGAACTCCAGTGAAGAGTGGCCCTTTAAATCTTCAAATCCAACTGCTGTTTCCCTGGTGGGCTGTTTTATCTGATGAAACCAAGGCCAACTAAGGGTCTCCTTATTTGACCTTAACCTTCCTGCTAACCACCTATGGCTTTAACTCAAGATGCCAAGAATCTTCTTGGCATGCTTCCACAAAGAGCTCGGCCAGATTCTGTTTCTAGATACAGAATCTTGAACTCGGGATCTGATCTGTCCTCACCTCCTGCAGCCACATTATCACAGTATCTCAGACCTGCTTCTGCCTTCCTAGAGACCTGACATTTCTTCCTTGGACAGAATGGCTTACAAGTAACACACTTTTTTTTTATTGTTATTATTATTTTATACCCCCAATGAAATGGCCGTTTTTGGGGCCATGTCTTGTGTGTTTCCTTGAAAATTTTGTAGTGTTCATTGTTTTCATGCTGATTTTATACAGTGGCCACCCCCTCCAACAGATCTCAGTTTGGTGTGTTTGTATACTGAATATTTCTGACATTCCCTAGTATATTTTAACAACAGTACTTTTTCTGTCTCTCTGCCGTTGTAGTTAATGTGGGATGAATGGAGAAAAAAATATCCAAATAAATATTTAATGGGCATTTCCGTCAAATGTCACTTCGCCTTTAGCCTCCGTGAGCGTTTGACACGTTAAGTAAATGGACTTTAATCATCTGATTTGTTTTTCCATTTGCGTATGTGAATATTTGTTTTGGAAGAGGCCATAGTCTCATCCAGCCAGGTGAGGGAAAACATGCTACACGACTTATTAGCATCTCAGTTAATCTGAAGAACTAGATTGCCGAATATTGAGCACCCAAAGAACTCCTTATTACCGCTTAAAAATTAAATATTTGCACATAAAACGTATTCAAATAATAATAATATAAATAAATCTAGAATTAAGTAGATCAATTTACAGTCTAATCTTCTTAATGATATTCCATAGGCAGAGAAACTGAGGCAAATCCATAGTTCACTACAATGTACTTGTTCACCTCTTCCCCCCCCAAATGATGTCATTGCTGCTTTGTTTAGGGTCAAGAATGTCTGTAATTCAGTGCTCTCAACTTTCTTTTAACAGGCTGTGTCAGCTAATCCTCAAAGACTCACATCATGAGACTGCTGAGTTAGTGAGTGAAGGAGGTTAGAAGCTAAGAAGCTGAAAGCCTTGGGTACCCAAGTACCTCATCTGAGTAAATTCAACCTGTGGAGGCTGGAGAAGAGGTGGGAAGGAGCTGACATTTTCAAGGCAAAGACCGCTCTATTTTCACATAGCAAGTTCGGGCTGACCTCCTGACTCCAGGGGATCAATCTGGGGCACCATTGCTGAAGGTACAAATTAATAATAGAATCAGGGTGCATGCATGCATGCATTCAGCCAGAGGCAAATCCATTGCTTCTAATTGCCAAGCTTGCTTCTGCAGACTGGGAAATTAGTCTTATATCAAAAAGGATATCGTCTCTGCTGTCCCATGGGGTGGTGCCTTATGAGATTTAAACTTGTGTGTAAAGTAATTCAACCCACATGTCAAATAAGTTATGTTCTATTGTCAGTCATGATCAGATCCTGAGGGCATATCCCAACACCTCTGTGCTGCCATTCCGGATCTTCCCTTTTGTTTAGAAAATATTTTTTCACTATGTTTATTTGTTTTTCACAAACTATATGAGACGGAATTTACTGAGGAAAGATCAGAACGTACAGTTCCTGTTTCACAACAGATTTCTATGGACATGAATGTCTCTTACTGCTCTGCTTCACTCCAACACCAGAATACCTGGTAATCCTAATCCCCAACACTCTCTTTCCAACATAAATGGTTTTGAAGGAATCTCGGGGTTCAAATGAAACTGCCTTCATTTTTATCACTCGAAAAGACCCAGGAAGATTACAATAGTCAACAGCTGGTCTGCTTTTTCTTAGCAATGTGTTTGTTGGCTTCATTTTACTTTTGTCTTCTGCAAAAGCATTTTCTTTATATGCAAAAATTTATGAGCAATTCATTTGATCTATAGAACTACATCTCTAGAAACTCAGACAGAATTATATTCTTACAGCTGTTGAAAGCACCATGAAAGCTTGATTTTTCCCAATCTATAAGTAAGTTTCAAAAAACTGTGGGACTTTCTTTTCCACTGCTGCCTAGGAATCTCTTCCCACCCTCTTGCAAACAGGAAATGCAGAAAGTAGGATTAGAGTTCATTTTAAGGAGCTGGAGAGATAAACGTGTTTTTATTGATCCCTTGGTGCTCTGAGTCACAATGTTTAAACAGGCTGCTGCCAAAAAGTTAAATAAAAAAACCCTCTTTTCCTTTCAATGTTTTCTAGCTTTATTACAAACCAATCCAAGCAGGGCACATGTAACTAGGAATTATAGTACTTATGAAACAGTAATAATGACCATGCTGGGCCATATTAATACATGTCAGGCTACAGATGAGGAGAATTAAAAAAACGCAGGCTTATATCAAAGTTAGGTTCTTCCCAGTGCTGAAGAATTTAATTTCAAAACTGCAGTTTGAAATTAAATCATTTTAGAAAGCCCAACCTGTAGTGTATTCATTCTCTCTTTAATAGGAAAGTGGCATCCTTTTTTTTTTTTTCCACCTAAAGCAGTACAATCCATTTATCTGCCACACTATAATTTTAAAATATGATGTTAGTTTAGGAAGGCAATGGCCTCTTTAGGAGGGGTGACAGTAAAATCATCCAAGGCAGTCAAAGCTAGACAGTTCACAGCAATGATGACTTGATGGTAATGAATAGTCCTTGATTTGCAGGCAGATGGTCTGAGTGACCTACTTAATCCATATAAATCTTACATTTCTTTTTTATGAGGTTTTTAAACAGACTTGGCTTGGTATCAACGAGTTGGTGTGAGATTAGTTGTTCTTTGGACTGGTCTTACCATGTTTTATTTCTCAGTTGTAGCATCATTATTTGGCTAAATAAGCTAAGAATTTCCAAGTGAGTTGCTTAAAACTGATTTCTAGATATATTCTGATGTATTGATATAAGAGTCTGAAGCTTCCAAGTAGATGTAGGATTCGTGTAGCAGCCTGGAATCACTGAAACCCAAAAGAGGTCATCAACTTTAAAAACTGCATTCATTCTAAATAGGAGAGACACTTTCAAAGGACCCTAAATCAATGAGCCTTAGATCCCTCAGTCACATGAACGTTTTTGAAAATGTTGTCCTGGTTGCCTTTTGGGCATGTGACAAAAGGATGACAAGGAGTGAATTTTCTAATTGATTATTTAGAAAATGTACAGGAAAGCTACTTGAGATTAGGAGTTTTCCACGGGATATTTATACTTGGTTTTGAATTCATTCAGAGAGATATTTGTGGTAAACTAAAAAAGGTGTGAGTGCAAGACAGTAGACAAAATTGTTCCAGGAAGACCCAACAAATTGAAAGCTAAAAAGACAGTATGGGGTAGAAAGTATATCTACCTTTTATTTTCTACCTTATGAGAGGAAGTTAGCCCTTCAGTTACAGTTCACTTTTAAAAAAACCCCACTTGATATGCTGAAATGCAGTTAGAATGCTGCCTTTCTACCTGCTAAACTGCAGAAGAGGGGTTTTATCTTGCAAAGCATACTTTCCTCCCTAAAGCAGTCTGAGACTCACGTTGGGGCTGCAGGCAGTGTCCTGTTTTGCAAACTGGGTTATTGTAATTTCTCCAGATTAAATGTTCTCAGACGATTATTGACATTTACACTCTTCTTATTCCAATTAGGAAGTGATTCAGAATGTTTTTTTGTTGTTGTTGATATTTTTTCACTTAGATCTCTTTACTTAAAGCAGGGCAGGCTAAAGTGAGATCACATCTCGGCAAGGCTCTTGTGCTTCTATATACTTTTTGATGCATGCAAAGTATGCTCATCCCCCCAAACTTCCACCAAACTAAATATTGGGTAAAAGAATCTTTCCACCCTTCATCATATTCTGCTTGCCCAGGACTTTGTGTAGGATTTCCCACAGCTAATGGCTTCTGTTGTGGCCACTTGCTGTGCCCACCGGTTTTAAACTACCAGAGAAGAAAAGCAGAACCAGCAGTTTTTCAGAAATTCCTGGAGCCTGTTGTAATCCTATGTTGTTGTTAGATCTTGTGCTGGAAAACAACTCCCAAGAGCTACGCTGGCTGGGTTTGAAGGCTTTCTGCAGCTTCAGATTCTTGGTGTGCTAAAGCAGGCTTGGCTCTTGGGCGATATGTGCCACTGGTGCTTCTCTGCCACCTCATTGAGGAGAAAGGGAAGGTCCACAAGTGTGGTGTGTGGTTCTCATTAAACTCCCTATCTCATTCAATTAAATATTTTGTCATATAGTTCAAAGTATCCACTGAGTTTCCTTGGTAGATAGCCCTACAAATTTTTTCTGTATATGTGTGTTTCACCAAGGGTTTCTGCTAACAACTGGTTGAAATTTGATTGTTTAAATACACAAGGAGTTGGTCCTGATTAACTAACTCTTCATAGGTTCTGATTAAGATGGTGGCAGTGTTCTTGGATAGAAATATCTATGAGAAGAAGCAACCACCAACACTTCCAAGTGTAGAAACACCTAGAATTTGAAGTAGTGGTTCAGGTGTGTGTGTTTCCCATTTTGGGAATGGTAAATTCAACTTGCTAAAGTCAGCTGCAGAATTTGGGTGGGGTTTCCTAAATTCCTCATGTACTTTTCTTTCTCTTCCTTCCTACTCTGTATCCCCAAACGTGGGAGATAGTTTAAGATATTATGTTACCTTGCTTTTTCACAGCGCCCGGCACTATGGTAAAAGGAAAATTTAAGACTCCCCTTCTAGACCATCATTTCAATATTCCCCCCAATTGATTTAAACCTGGGTCATAGGAAAAAATTAAGACTAGTAAAATACTGTGTAATTTATGTTCACTTTTCTGTTGACAGCTCTTTTTGTCTCAAAGGCAAGTGTTGAAAGTGTTTATTTTAAGTCTTCAAGCAATTTAAATTGCTCCTAGATGCTTTCACTAATGTTGGTTGCCCTTATAAATTTTTTTTCTCTGTCCTTGCATGTTATAAGTCATATCTGATTGCAAAAGGAGAAAAAAGAAACTTGGGAGGACCATTAGAAACCATAAAAGAGGTCAAAATTTGCAAAAGAAAGCAATGAATAAGTTAAAAGAATGAAATGCAGAGTTGTTATTTGCCTCTGATGACTTCAACACTGCTGGCTGATGGGACTTACTTATTTTTGTGACTCCTGCATTGACTCTTGTGTTGACTCTTCCATCCATGATTTCATGGAAATCGGTGAAATTACACTGCTAGCCATAGGATGTGATCAGCAAATGTAGTTTTATTCTTAGAATAATAGAATCATTTTCGTTGGAACAGACCCTTGGGCTCATCGAATCCAACCATCAGCCCTACTTAACAAAGTTCTCTAAATTCTTCTGTGAAACTGAGGGCTTATAAATTTTCCAGTGTGTCCTCAGTGTCCTGCTAATTTTACAGAACGGACACTGAGCAATGAGGAAAGCATGGGGAAATCTGATGTGCCTGGAAAAAAAAAATCAGTGAGTTAACACATGGTCACCTTAGCATATCAGCAGCAGTAAAGGAGTGGGATTTATCTTGTTCCTAAGTGCAAAAGCTTAGAGGCAACACTTCAGAGAGAGAGAAGTTGAGATGGTTTTGCCCTTGTGGGCCTTTCTGACAGCAGCGAAGGCGAAAGGCGGTTCACAAGGAATTTGTCCTGAGGAGGTGGTGGGCTGGAAGAGTTGGACAGAAAAAAATTGGGGGGGGTGACTGAAGGGATAGGCTTCCCCTTGGGCTGAAGGGGAGCAGATGGTGGGCCCTGCTGATGTACATACACTCCGTCACATGGGTTTTCTTAAACTGTCTGGATTTGGGAACCACCTGATCTGTTTTTTGTAAGTTAGGAAGTAACACCTTGCAGGAAAAAAAAAGAAATACTTACCACTAATTAAAAGCAATGTTGAAAGCAGATGTTTTCACTGCCAGAAATAGTGCAGCCTTGCGTCAAATAAAAGGTCTATCTTTTCAAGATGTGTTCTTGCATAAATTTAACACCTGAGCAGGTAGTATGCCCCCTGGAATGAGTTTATATTAATTACAAATTACTGTTCTTTATGCTTGTTTATACTCACAAACAAATGGGAGCTTATCATGCATACAAATGCATTAATCACAACATGTCACCGAGCGGATTCAGCAATTTTCTTCCTATCAGTTGCTCATGGATTGTTGATATTGAGTCCTCCCTATTTTCAATTATTTATTCTTGATGTTTGATCACTCACCTGATTCATAGGGCATGGAATAATCAACCCTCTGATTAGATGGCTGAAGTATATTTAGAAGTATTTTAGACAGTAATAAAAAGCAAATAATTGGTGACAAACAATGATTCAGATTATCAGCTGTAGAAACTGGTGTAGCTCTGTTGGATAAGATGGGAGATAATACTTCAAGTTGTAGCTGTTCCTTTATGATCAGGCAGTACGAAAACCTTCCTTCCTCAAAACAAAACAAAACGAAAACCCCCCCAAAAAAAAAAAGAAAAAAGGAATGTCCCCTTATACACAAGTTTCCTATGAAAAACATAATGTAGAACTTATAAAATGTGGAGGCAAGGCACTTACGATTTTGTGATTGTGATTTGTGCTGGTCTTCGGGGTTAGACATTCTCTGTTTTATGGCTTCCCGGTGTTGTGAATAAAAACGTTGGTGATGTGAGTTGTGTTCTGAGTGTTGGTGGGAGAGACTGAGCGCACTGAGGTGTCACGTAGCTTGATGTGGTGACTGTTTGGCATCTGCATTTTGCCATCAAAGGATGCTTGTGCGCCACACAGTGCAATGAATTTTGCTTGCCGTGGGAGTCTGAAGGGTCTAATTTCCGTTTACCTGACTAACATTTATGAGTATGTTACATTTCCATTGTTCTTAAAGCAAGGTCAGAGGCAGAATAGGAGGAAAGCACTTGCTAGCATGAATTATTGTTAGGGCTTGCACCGCCAAATGAGGCTGCAGATCAAGTGGAAGCCAGGCCGTTCTCTGCCTGAAGAACATCCTTCTCAAGCAGCAACACACCCCATGATTTTTAACATCCGTGCTTTCAAGGGCATTTGAACTTCATATTTCAAAGGGCATTCACAAGTTCTCGGATCTGACTATTCATGATGAAATAATAAAAATCCTGACTCTGAATAATGGGATGTACATTGAAAAAGAAAAAAAAAAACCACCACTGCGTGGGGATACAGAGCAGATGAGTCAAAGTACCTTCTCCAATTAAGAGAAAATAATTTTCTGTGTACAATTTTGGAGGAAATGCTGTGAAAATTTCACTGTCTCATTTGAGGTGCATAAATTGTATTAGGGTTTGAAGGTACGTGCCTGAATTTAAATCTGTGGATCTGTAGCAATCACAGGCAGCTCTTTCTTTCATAGTGCTGCTAATCCAGCTGACTTGGCATTTTGTGTAGCAATTGCACTGCAACAGGATGAACCAGGAAATACGGTCCTGTAACTTCTTTCTAATCAGAGAGATATCATGAGAGTGTGTTCCAAGAGGAATTAAAGAAATTCCAAACAAAATATTTGTACTGGGACATTGTGAAATAAGAAACAATAATTATGTTGATTGGCAAATATTTCCTGTTTAATCAAATTGGCTCGTGAGGCATTGAATTCCTTCTCTGAGAACTATCTTGGTTTGCATTCAGTACAGGGCACTGTGAAGTCTGCAGTGAGATCTGAAATGGGCCTTGAGCTGGGAGGCAAGACAGTGAAAATGAAAAGCAGAAATAACCATTCTTTTCAACTCTGAGGGAACAGAGAAGTCCCAAACAGACGATCTGTTGAAAAGTCTTCACGGGCCAGATGCTTCAGCAATGAGTGCAGGTTCACAGTAAATTTTCCATCCAGCCATCTGAAAACTGCAGCTCATTCTGGGAGCAGATCCATCAGGAAAAAACTGAAGTTGCAGAGGGCTAGGATGCCTGAGCTTTCCAGGAAAAATTCCGAAGAGAATACAAGTAAGGTCACGTGGACCAAGCTACCCGAGGAAATTCTAAGTTTTATTTTTTTCCTTAGTGTAATTAATGATTCACTTTCTTACACCCAGGAATATACACAAAAGTTAGTGGGAATTTTAACTTACCACAGCCCCAAAGAGAAGCCCCAGGCCATATTGAAGGTCCAAAGTTTGGCTTTTGATAGTGATGAGGGCACCAACTGCAGCCAGGCTTTTGCTCACAGAAATGTCGCTGCAGTTGGTTCAGAAGCATCTTGATGAGCACAGTCAAAAGGAACATCAGCTGCTTTCCAGAATGGCAAATTTGACAAAAAATGGCTTAGATCAAACCTGTGCTGGGAATGAGCTCAGTTACAGTGCTCCACATTGTAGTAAAATATGGTTTTCATCCACTCTTGGACAAACGTGTTCCAGCAGTGTGTGATTTTACACGTGCATAAAGAGAAAACTGATGACTTCCAGCTTAGAGATGTTGCAGAAGCTCAAGATGAAAATCATCATTTGAAGCTTTCTCTGATTTATAGTTTATTCTTTTTACTTTTTTTTTTTCTTGAAAAAAAGGACGTGTGTTAATGCATACTTTTGTACCATGAGTGAATGTCTACTATAAGCAAAGTAAGTGAGCTAATGTTCCAAACTCAGCATGCCTATTCCTCTATTTCTGACGTACCTTATTTAATATTTCATGGTTTTGTAGGGGCTGGGGATTCCCATGTTTCCCCAAGTCCATGGCTGTCTGTTTTTTTGTCCTCCCTTTCTTAAATCAGAGAGAGGAAAGGCTCAGTTACGGACAGCTGATAGCAGAGAGAGTTTCAGCATTGACTTTGAGAGGAGTCGGGTGACATTTGGAGGACAGAGTGACTGATGAAGCCATGTCAAGTCTTGGATCAAGACTTGAGGATGAGGTGAAGTCTTTTATTTTGTCTTGCCTTAGCTGAAAGTAGTTCCTATACAAGGACATTTTGCTCTATTTGTAAACTACGGGTTTTTTTTTTCCTCTCTTATTTTCCTCTCTTTTTTTTTTTTTACTGAAGATTTAGAAATTTGCAAACAATTCTACTCTTTGGTATATAGAGATCCAAGATGCAAGGAGTGGATGAAAAGGAGTTGCCAGCTGCATCTCCACAGGCTGCTGCTCTGGGAAACTGTGATTTGGATTAATTCTCCTCTTCTCCAGCACAGCAGCAGCCCCATGATGACCTCTGAGGGACCACGAAGCTGAGGAATCTGTGGAGCACACTACAGGCTGCCCAGGATCCTGAACAGTTGCAGGTGCCTTCTCATGTATAAAAGACAATGATGTAAAACACTGTTACAATTGAACTCCTGATGATAATCTGACCTCTTTTACTGGTGGTGAATATTTCTTTTATTTGCTGTTCCATCAGGACATGAGTTTTTAAGACACTCTGAAAGAGGCCCTGATGTGCATATATTTGAATTACAAAGAGCATGTGTTTTCCATTTTAAGGAATGTCATTCTAAGCATTTAATTGAGCAGTAGGTACATCTGGTGTTTTAACTAAATATACTGTAGTTGTTCTCAGCCTTTCCAAGCAAAAATGTTAATTTCCATATAGCCACAAATTCCACAAATTACAAGCACAAACCATGTCCACAGAGCCTCATAGTTGCTTTAATCCCAAATCCAAAACCATGTCATTAGGTTTTTTGGGTTTTTTTTCCTTGGATCTATGTGTCTAAAAGAGAGGAGGAAAGAAGCAGCAGCACCAGAAGGATACTAAACAGTCTTGCTTTCTGCTTTTTACAAGAATGGATTTTGAATGTTTGAGATCAAAACAGCCCAGAGCACATCTGTAAATGATAGCTCAGATCTCCTGAGGAAAATTGGTTCATTGGTCTTATTACCTCAACCCTGTGTGCCTGCCTGGAAACTAAATACATGGATAGTTTGCCAAGATGAAACATCAACATCCAGAGAACAGAGTTTGACTTTGGGATGCTGTAAACTTACCTCCCAAACTAAGATGGGCCACTAACCAAGGCTGATAGGACATCTTTCAGGGTAAAACAGAGTGAAAGCTAAGCTTCACAGCCCTTGCAGCTAAACAGACAAACCAGTAGCTTGTCTACTGTACAACTGTTACTAAGAATAAAATAATAATTAGAAGTAATAAAAAAATGCTAAACAACAACTTTTAATGGCGCATCTTTTTATGCCAATATTCTCCATCCTCACCATTAAAACTAGTGTCTGTAGTACAAAGCACATTAGCTAGAAGTCATAATCTATTTCATCCCATCCACAATCATCGTAACTAGGTTATGGGACATCCATAACCATATATCTATTTCCTGAAGGGTATTGGTCAATGACTATGTCACTAATATTGGATAATCACTTGTAGCATTAAGATAAAATCAAATGGAGAACAAATATAGAATAACATAATCATAGAATAGTTTGGGTTGGAAAGGACCTTAAAGATCATCCAGTTCTAGCCTCCGGCCATGGCCAGGGACACCTTCCACCAGACCTAGCTGATCAAAGCCCCGTCCAGCCTGACCTTGAACACTCACAGGGACGGGGATTCCACACTTCTTTGGGCAGCATGTTCCAGTGTCTCACCACCCTCACAGGAAAGAATTTCTTCCTAAGATCTCATCTAAATCTCGCCTCTTGCTGTTTAAAACTGTTTCCCCTTGTCCTGTCGCTACAGATATCCCAGTGTCCCTGGGACAGAGATTTAGTTCCATGCTTCTATAAAAAGAGTGTCCAAAGTGGGACACCATTCTTACTAAAACTGAGGTGACACCCTGGCTTAAACTATATCCTGTCTATATAAACTCTTAAAATGGAACCAGATGGTGTTGTGTCCTGAGCTCTCATGTGTTCTAAGGCAGTTATCTTACATTAGTTGTCGATAGCTTTAAGAAGCCAGAAATGCAAGAGTAGATGTAACCATAATTGCATGATAGACAATGATAATCCAGCCTGTATGTCAAAATAACCTTTAACACCTTCCTTCCAGAGGGGCCAGCATGCTGGTTTAGTGAAACTCAGACTGTGAATTTATTGTTGAGTTACTGCTATGAAAATTGCCTTGTCATGAGTACCTCTCTCAGCCCAGGCTGGATTGACAAGACCTGCTTGACAAAGTGGTCATTAAATTCGAACAGGCATCTACTGAGCAGGAGACACCTTGAGACATCAGGATGGCCAAGGCCTTGGCTATCGAGGGGGTTCAGGTATGGAGCGGTGGGCAGTTTGCCAAAGGCTGACACAGGAGCTGAGTATTAGGAGAAGAGGATGTAGACAGAGTGAAGCCCTACAGAGATGGAAATTGGGCTTTCCACCCTTAATAAGGGGGGGGAAAGCGCAGGAGTCAGGAGCAAGGTGGTTGGAAGGTGGTGTTTCAGGTTCTCAGAGCAGTCACCTGCTGAATGGGCATCCCAGAGGGGAGCTGTTGGGATGGTGGGAGTCCCCCACACTGGAAACACTGTTAATCTGAGTGCATTTTTTTCCAGCTGGAGAGAAGGAATATCACAACCAGCTTCTAAGATCCTGAATCATGAGACATCTCCATGTGGTGGACAGGTTATCACAAGGAAGGGTTCCTGTGAGTCTTCTCCACCTCAAGGCCAAAGACTGAGGAACTTCAACTGAGAAGTGTGGGACAAAATAGAAAAGTGACTGTAAATGTAGTAATTGAGCCATTGAGGCTACTTTAGCCCATTGGCAAGGATCTGCTCAGTTCTTCCCAAGCTCCAGAGTGCAGAGGCAGCAGGTAAGAAGGAGGGAACAATTATTGAAGTGAAAAGTTCAGGCTTTTCTGCCTATGCTGCTGACCCTTTTGGATGTGCTTTGCTTTGCTTTGCTCCACCACAGCAAGCTATAAAGCACTTACAGCTCTGTCAGCAGTTGATGGCCAGTCTTGCGTGCCAGGAGGAGAGACCCTCCCATGCATTTGTGACCTCTGGGCTTGATTATTATCGGCAGGAATGAGATGACTAAGCTGAAAAATGCTCAGCTGGTTTGTAATTCAGCAGATGAACAAGACAGGCTGCTGTGAAGACAGCACCCATACACCCTGCTCTCTGGAGATGAGTCCCTGTCAAAGACAGAGCTAGACTGAACTTTTCAGTACCCTGCATCAAAGCCCAAGTTACTTATGCCATTAACTTTTCTTCCACATTGGCTAATATTTCAGTTGGAGAGGGAGATGTTACCCTCAGGGGGCTGTTACTGTATCTGTTGGTATGAAAGGCGGGTATGAAAGCTGGTCTGTGTTTCTGGGTGTTAATCTCTAAACAGACAGAATTACTGTAGGTCTCATTATTTTTGACAGCAAAGTGCAGTTTATGCTCCCCCGACCTACTCTGCTTGCAGTATCAAACAGACAAAATCACAAAACCATTTCGAAGACAGAGAATGTGAAGAGAAAGAGTCTTTATTCTGTCAGTGGTGCTCAAATGTGGTACAAAGTCTGGTCCAACTGAAGGTGAAGTTGGGTGCATGTATACCCACATTGGCCGTTAGCTGTTTTCTGGTTTACTCCCAAGCTGTGCTCTGGAGCAAGCTAGCTATTTCCTTCCAAAAGGAGACCTAGAAACTGTTGACATGATAATTTGTTCCAGGGTCTGTTCCTGGATGCAGCCCACGCCAAGATCGACTCCTTCCATGTAGGACGTTCCTCCCACATTATCCCATGTGGTAAGGCAGCGCATATCCTTGGTGTCATGCTATGAAAAACACAGCTGGGCATGCAGCACAGCCCTCACATTATTTTAGGCATTGTGAACTGGGAAATGGTGACAAATAGTCTATCCTTGACATAAAGAAGGGGGATGCCATTAGTTTACAGCGGCAGCCATTACATCCTGGGGAGCACAGTGCTGTCAATGCCGTCTGTCCCGTGGGGGGGGACTGTAAATGCTGAGATTTCTCAGCCATTAACGTTGGAGTAGACCACCTGTGAGACCACTTGTGAGACCATCTTGTCAGGTGGAAAAGTTCTTAACCTGTTGGTAAGACCTTTGACTCCTTTGATGTACGGAAAGAAGATATACCTTCTCCTTTCAAGGCACAAGTGGTAGAAAGTAACAAGAAAATAAGAAAGCATCCAGCAGAAAACTTAATGACACCAATTTGTAGAATTAACCACAGAAAAGTTGTTTTCCATAAAAGTCTCCTGATGGATTCTTTCACATATTTGGTGGGACAGAGGCATATAATATTCTATCATCAGTAATCCAACTTCTTGCATAAATGAGCCAGCACATAGTGCTTCCTCATCGCTATCCAGCTGAAGTTCATGTGTAACCAGTTTCAGGAATTGTAAAATAAGCTCAATAAGCATTTTTTTTCCCAGAAAACAATGTGCCACAGTTCCAAGGCTGAGTAGTTTGGGGAAAACTGGTGGGTGTTTATAGCAGTAAAATAACATCTTGCAATTAAATTTTGAGATCTAATTCCCAAAGAGATACAAACTCCATATCTATGTGCATATGTACGTACATATTTAGGGATTGCTTCAGTCATCGGAGAAATGGAGCCAGTTGTTGGGAGGCTGGAACATGACAGTTGCTCAGTAGCCAATACTCCCACATTTTACAACGGGGGTGAAGAACAATAACGCCCTTGAGAGTGATTAAAATTCTATTTTAATCAAGCATAGCAGCTCTTGTGCCTGTTGTTGGTGACCACTGGTGGCTCACCTTGCGTACAGAATTTTAACAAGTGGGTATATGTTGGTGGTAATGTTTTCCATGATATTTTTTTATTGGGTTATCTCTCTTCTGACTACAAAGTGTGTTGGTTTTGCTTACAGGTTGTAGAATTCAGTTTATTATTCCCTGAATTTCTGTAGATGTTCTTATTTGGGTTTTGAACACACAATAAATAACTTTCCATGTTAGTGTCCCAAAGACAATCGAGGTAAGAGTTTACCATAAGTTGTATGATTGATACAGGGCAGAGAAACACATGGAATTCAGGTGAAACCAATTGTGTATGTTTCTCAATGAAACATATTAGAATCATAGAATCATAGAATCATTTTGGTTGGAAGAGACCCTTGGGATCATCCAGTCCAACCATCAGCCCTACTCTACAAGTTCTCCCCTACACCAGATCCCTCAATACTACATCCAATCTACTCTGAAACACAGTCAGGGATGGGGACTCCACCACCTCCCTGGGCAGCCGATTCCACTGACTGACCACTCTGTGAAGAATTTTTTCCTAATGTCCAGCCTAACCCTACCCTGCTGCAGCTTGCAGCCATTCCCTCTTGTTCTATCGATAATTGCCCTTGAGAAGAGACCGGCAACAACCTCTCTACAATATCCTTTCAAGCAGTTGTATAGAGTGATATTATAATAATATTAAAAAGTATCCTTTGACCATATAGGTTTTTTTCTTCACAATTTTCTTCCTGGTAATAAAATCACCTCCTGTACAGTTTGCAATGATTATTCCAAGACTTTTCCAGCTGACATCAGCCAGGCCTGTGCCTCTGTAGTGACACTAAATCTGACTGTGTTTCAGAGTAGATTAGATGTGGTGTTGAGGGATCTGGTGTAGGGGAGAACTTGTAGAGTAGGGCTGATGGTTGGACTTGATGATCCCAAGGGTCTCTTCCAACCTAAATGATTCTATGATTCTAAAGCGGACATTTATGAACTATGCTCAGGGTACGCTTCTACATGCAAGTCCATCCCCACTTCATTGATTCCAACCTAAATGATTCTATGATTCTAAAGCGGACATTTATGAACTATGCTCAGGGTACGCTTCTACATGCAAGTCCATCCCCACTTCATTGAAAACTTTGAGTACTTTTTTTTTTTTTCTTGTTTTTCTTTTTCCTTTTTTAGTATTNGGCCAGGCCCAGTTTGCAAACATCAGTAACATGCTTCATATTTAGGTTTTGGATGTTCTGGGGTTTGTTTTGGTTGGTTGTTTTTTTTTTTTTTAATTGTTTGAAAGACATTGGCAAAAGTAAAGGCAACAGTATCAAAGCCCTAAAGGTTAGAAAATGAAGCTAAATTCATACAGGACAGTTACCCAACCAAGAAGATGCTTAGGCAATACGTCAGCTCACAAAGGAGAAAAGTGAAACTTTCTATAGTTTCCCACAAGCTGAACTGATTTTCCCTGCACTCCTTGAGCTAGCCACTTACCCTCAGACCTAAAAACTGAGCTACACCCCTGCATGTAGAAATAAAGGGGCATTTTGAATTTAGAAGATAAGGATAAAGCACAAAAATGGATAAGGGCCAC